>QNTS01010432.1:0-25632 GCA_003317085.1 Hucho hucho
TTGTGCTTTCGCCGTAAAGCCTTTTTGAAATCTGACAACGCTGTGATATTGCCAAGAAACAGAGCTTTTGATGAGTATGGAACACTTGTATATTGGTGGATGTTTAATAATTCAACTTTGGGATTTTGAATTTGGCGCCTCACATTTCACCTGGTAGTGTCGGGAGTGGGGCGCTAGCGCCCCAGTGATCCCTGAGAGGTTAATGTGATTTTTCCACAAATAGACAAGTATTTTCCTTTCCACTGTAGAAAGATCTTATCTATTTTTGCCAACTTTCTATTAAAATGTATTGTAGTGAGATAATTTATTTTCTTCAGGATATGAATACCTAGTATGTCCCCTTCCCCATCAGACCATTTTATTGGTAAACTACAATGTAAAAGTTTTTTGTGATCCAACATGTAATATAGTACATTTATCATAATTTGGTTGTAATTCAGAGAGGTTATAAAAAGTATCTTGATCATCTATGAGGGTGTGGAGAGTGGTTAAAACATGCTAATAACAGTCCTGCGAGTACATAAAAAATGGTTTGGTATACCTCAACTGATATGCCATCCGCCCTGGAGTTTTCCCAGACCTAAAGGCTTTAAATGCATAAAGAAGTTCCTCCTCTGTAATTTGGCCTTCACATGAGTCTTTCTGTACAGCTTTTAATTTTACATTATTAATAATAGGTAAAAAATCCTTACAATTTACTTTGGTTAGTGGAGATGGAGGAGACTGAAATGAAAGCATATGCTTAAAGTACTTTGCTTCCTCTTTCAAAATATTGTTTGGTGAATCATGGGTGAGTCCATCATTTGTAACAAGTTTCAGTAAATTATTTTTGGTAGCATTTCCATGTTGAAGATTAAAACAAAAAGGCACATTTAAAAGTATCCCATACAATAAGGGGATCTGCTGTACCTATATTATGTTGGGAAAAAGTAAGTTAGAAATTCTCCTGTCCTGGTTAAAAACAAGTTGTCATCCAATGGGCTTTGATGAAATTTCCAATACCTTCGCCCACGTTGAAATTCTATAAGAGTAATGTATTACCAATTATTTGATGGTACGACAGCATTCTGTCCCGTATCAACACTGTTTTGTTACGTTTGGTGCCAGCGAGAATGTCAAGACGACTAGCTTGATTGAGCCTCCGCCATGTATATCTCACTATGTCAGGATATTTAAACCTCCATATATCCACTAGTTCCATTATATCCATGATTTTTGTGATTTCCTTATGTCTATAAGGGTGATAGTTTGTAGTGTCATTTCCTTTACGGTCCATTGTGGTATTTAAAACCTTATTATAATCTCCCACCATAATATTAGAGTCATGAATTGCTTGTAGGCTTGATCAATTATTATATATATATATATACATATATTCAAAGAAGCGTGGATCATCATTATTTGGACTGTATAGATTAATGAGCCTAATCTGTTTATGGTTCAATAACATATTTAAAAGAATCCATCTAACTTGCGGGTCTGTTTGAAAAATTTGCACATTTGGATCAAAATTATTGTTAAATAATATTATCCCCCTTTTGAGTAAATACTGATTGTTTTTTATATTATCTGCTAAGCCAGTAATATCTAACAATTTCACAACAATACACACAAATCTAAAGTAATGGAATTAAGAATATATAAGTATTTGGGCAAGCAATGTCAGAGCGGCATAGACTAAGATACAGTAGAATATGATAGAATACAGTATATACATATGAGATGAGTAATGCCAGATATGTAATCATTATTCAAATTACTAGTGATTCCAAGTCTGTCTAAAGGGCAGCAGCCTCGAATGTGCTAGTGATGGCTATTTAACAGTCTGGCTCGGATGGTTGTTGTCCTTTATGATCTTTTTGGCCTTCCTGTGACATCGGGTGCAGTAGGTGTCCGGGAGGGCAGGTAGTTTGCCACCGGTGATGCGTTGGGCAGACTGCACCACTCTCTGGCGAACCCTGCGCTTGCGGGTGGTGCAGTTGCTGTACCAGGCAGTGATACAGCCCCACAGGATGCTCTCATTTGTGCATCTGTAAAGGTTTGTGAGGGTTTTAGGTGCCAATCTAAATTTCTTTAGCCTCCTGAGGTTGAAGAGGCGCTGTTGCGCCTTTTTCACCACATAGTCTGTGTGGGTGCACCATTTCAGTTTGTTAGTGATGTCTATGCCGAGGAACTTGAAGGTTTCCACCTTCTCCACTGCTGTTCCGTCGATGTGGATAGGGGGGTGCACCCTCTGCTGTTTCCTGAAGTCCACGATCAGCTCCTTTGTTTTGTTGATGTTCGGGAAGAGGTTATTTTCCTGGCATCACACTCCCAGGGCCCTCAACTCCTCCCTCTAGGCTGTATTGTCATTGTTGGTAATCAAGCCTACTACTGTTGCGTCGTCTGCAAACTTGATGATTGAGTTGGAGGCGTGCTTGGCCACGCAGTCATGGGTGAACTATCATGACACAAGGCCAGACCCAGATGCAGACACAGGAGGCAGATGGTTGGAGTTTTATGATGTTTAATAATCCAAAATTGAGAGAGAGAATGGTCGTGGACAGGCAAAAGGTCAAAACCAGTTCAGAGTCCAGGAGGTACAGAGGCGGCAGACAGGCTTGAGGTCAAGGCAGGCAGAATGGTCAGGCAGGCTGGTACAAAGTCCAGAACAGGCAAGGGTCAAAACCAGGAGGACTAGAAAAATGAGAATAGCAAAGGCAGGAGTACGGGAAAAAACGCTGGTTGACTTGGAACATGCAAGATGAACTGGCACAGAGAAACAGGAAACACAGGGATAAATACACTGGGGAAACAAGCGACACCTGGAGGGGGTGGAGACAATAACAAGGACAGGTGAAACACCTGGGCGCACACCTGGGTGACCGGGGTATCGGCGGTGAAAATCGGCGATGTGGGCCGGGTCCAGAATGTCTTTAGCAGGGACCCAGCACCTCTCCTCTGGGCCATAACTCTCCCAATCAACCTAAAACAGGTACTGGAAACCCCTGCCCCATGGTCAAACCCTCAGGAGGCATCTCACCGTATATGATGTCTGGCCATCGATGACCCGGGGGGGAGGGATGGGCCTGGAAACAGAAGACAAAAGACAGTGAGACACGGGCTTAATCCTAAACACATGGAAGGCAGGGTGAATACGGAGGGTACGGGGTAACACAAGATGGACAGCGGTGGAACTCAGGACTCTGGAGGTAGGAAAAGGACCAATGAAATGGGGAGACAGCTTAACTTCTTAGGGATCAGTGGTGCGCTTGCTCCCCACTCCCGACACTACCAGGTGAAATGCAAGGCGCCAAACTCAAAATCCAAAAGTTGAATTATTAAAAATGCACCAATATACAAGTGTTTCATAGTCATCAAAAAATATTTCAAAAAGGCTTTACGGCAAAAGCACAACATTTGATTGTTTGAGGGTAGCACCTAACATATTTTTACCATTACCATGAATTCATAAGCCATCACGGTTCACACATAACACATTTCACAGCGAAAACAAATCAATTACCTGTTGAAGAACTTCTGCTGAGGTCTTCCCAAGTGCCCAACGAAGACAATCCATGGTTCTTTTGTTAGAAAAAGTAATGTATTATATCCATAAATCTCCGTTTGGTTGGCGCGTTAGAATGAAAAAATACAGCCTCCAATCGTCCATTGAAACGTGAAGAGAACTCGTTCAACTTATACCTACAAACTTGTCCAAGAACAATCAAACATCCTTTTTAATGCATCCTTAGGAACACGTTTCTGTAGAAATAGCATAATATTTCAACCGGAATATAAACTGGGTGATAAGAAAGGAAAAAAAACAAAGGACGCGCTTGGCGTGAGCGCGCGTTGTCTTGTATAGGACATCTGAGGGGACACTTCCTGATTCCTCTTCTTCTCTGCTCTAATGCATCTGAACACTGTCTCGAGACTGTTGACATCCAGAGGAAGCGATAGGTACTGCATTCATCTGCCCTTATATGGGCATTTTCATAAGGGAGGGGTTCCCAATGAGGCACTCTGTCAAAACCACTTTTTCCAGGACAGAAATTCCTCGGGGTTTCGCCTGCCATATCCGTTCTGTTTTACTCACAGACAAATGGTTAACACTTTTAGAATCTTCAGAGTGTTTCCTATCCAATGGTACTAAATATGTGCATATCCTGGGCCTGAATGGGAGGCATTTTAATTTGGGCACGCCAGAGTCTCCAAAACGGTCACCTCGTGCGCTACTCCCTAAGAGGTTAAGGGACTCAAAGGGGCAGATCCCGAGTGGAAAGCCATACCCTTAGCCCAATGCGGTACTGGGGAGCTGGGGTCCAGCGACGGTCCGCTTGTCGACGATACCTGGAGTTGGTCTTGAGAATAGTTCTTCTCCAGGGACGACCCAGAGGACGAGGCGCAGGGCGATCCGGATGGAGACGGTGGAACTCCCGCAGCATCGAAGGGTCCAATACGTCCTCCACCGGCACCCAGCATCTCTCCTCCGGACCGTACCCCTCCCACTCCACGAGGTACTGAAGGCCCCTTGCCCGACACCTCGAATCCAGTATGGCTCGAACTGTATACGCCGGGGCCCCCTCGATGTTCAGAGGGGGCGGAGGATCCTCCCGCACCTCAGACTCATGGAGTGGACCAGCCACCACCGGCCTGAGGAGAGAAATGGAACGAGGGGTTAATACAGTAATCTGGGGGAAGCTGTAACCTGTAGCAAACCTCGTTCAGTCTCCTCAGGACTTAGAATGGCCCCAAAAAACGCGGACCCAGCTTCCGGCAGGGCAGGCGGAGGGGCAGGTTTCACGTCGAGAGCCAGACCCGGTCCCCCGATGCAAACACCGGGGCCTCACTGCGGTGGCAGTCTGTGCTTGCTTTCTGACGCCTCACAGCCGGCTGAAGGTGCACCTGAGTGGCGTCCCATGTCTCCTCCGAGCGCCTAAACCAGTCGTCCACCACAGAAGCCTCGATCTGGCTCTGATGCCAAGGCGCCAGAACCGGCTGGTACCCCAGTACGCACTGGAAGGGGGAGAGGTTAGTGGAGGAGTGGCGGAGCGAGTTTTGGGCCATCACTGCCCAGGGTAAGACTGCAGAAACCTACCCACATCCTGGTTCACTCTCTCCGCCTGCCCGTTACTCTCGGGGTGAAAACCAGAGGAAGGCTGACCGAGACCCCCAGACGTTCCATGAACGCTTACAGACCCTTGACGTGAACTGGGGACCTCGATCAGATACTATATCCTCAGGCACCCCATAGTGCCGGAAGACGTGAGTGAACAGGGCCTCTGCAGTCTGTAGGGCCGTAGGGAGACCGAGCAAAGGGAGGAGACGGCAGGACTTAGAAAACCGATCCACAACGACCAGGATCGTGGTGTTACCCTGTGAGGGAGGAAGATCCGTTAAGAAGTCCACCAACAGGTGCGACCACGGCCGTTGTGGAACGGGTAAGGGTTGTAACTTCCCTCTGGACAGGTGCCTAGGGGCCTTGCACTGGGCGCACACCGAGCAGGAGGAAACATAAACCCTCACATCCTTAGCCAAGGTGGACCACCAGTACTTCCCACTAAGACAGCGCACTGTCCGACCGATGCCCGGATGACCAGAGGAGGGGGACGTGTGAGCCCAATAGATCAACCGGTCGCGGACAGCAGATGGAACGTACAGACACCCAGCTGGACACTGGAGAGGAGTGGGCTCTGTACGTAACGCCTGCTCGATGTCCGCGTCCAGCTCCCACACTACCGGTGCCACCAGGCAAGAGGCCGGGAGTATGGGAATGTGATCCATGGACCGCTCCTCTGTGTCATACATCCGGGACAGTGCGTCTGCCTTCATGTTCTGGGAACCTGGTCTTTAGGACAGGGTGAAAACAAAACGGGTAAAGAACATGGCCCACCTTGCCTGCGACAGGGGATACACGTGACTCCTGGGAAGTGCTGCGTCTACCAGGAGATTTATCGCACAATCCCCCCATCGATGGGGTGGTAATTGAGTCGCCTTCTTTTTACAGAAGGCGAGAGACAAATCGGCATATTCGGAGGGAATGCGCACGGTGGAGACCTGGTCTGGACTTTCCACCGTAGTAACCGTAGACTTTCCACCATAACACCCCCCCGAACACTTTCTTGACCACCCCATGAGAGCCCTCTGTTGCCACGAAATAGTGGGGTCATGACAGGCCAACCAGGGTAGGCCCAGCACCACGGGAAATGCAGGAGAATCAATAAGAATGAGACGGATTATCTCCTTGTGATCCTCCTGCGTCACCATGACCAGTGGTGTGGTGGCCTCCCTAATTAACCCTGACCCTAATGGTCGACTATCTAGAGCATGAACAGGGAAGGGCATATCCACTGGAACAATGGGGATCCCTAAACTATGGGCAAATGACCTGTCAATCAAATTCCCAGCTGCGCCTGAATCTACGAGCGCCTTATACTGGGAATGCTGGGAAAAATATGGTAAATTAATATACTGGAAAATGTGAGCAACAGAGGACTCTGCGTGAGCATGGTGCCGACTCACCTGGGGTGACCCGAGAGCCAGCTGCCTCGACTCCCATAGGAACCTCCCCAGCACCGACCGGCAGTGTGCCCTCTGTGGCCACAGATGGTGCATGGCTCGGCCCCTCCTCTGGTCACCATAATTGCAGCACCTCCCAGCTCCATGGGCGTCGGAGCGGTGGTGCTGGGGGATGGAATCGACAGACCCCGATCTGGACGTCCGCGGGTAGCCAGCAGATTATCCAACCGGATGGACAGGTCCACCAGCTGGTCGAAGGACAGAGTTGTGTCCCTGCAGGCCAACTCCCGACGGACGTCCTCACGCAAACTACAACGGTAGTGGGCCCTGTCGTTCCATCCGCACCGGCAGCCAGGGTCCAGAAGTCCAAGGCGAACTCCTGTGCGCTCCTCGTCCCCTGCCTCAGGTACACGAGACGTTCACCCGCCACTCTACCCTCAGGCGGGTGGTCGAAGACTGCCCGGAAGCGGCGGTTGAAATTCTCGAATTGGTCCAGCACCGTTCCTCCTTCCTCCCATACGGCGTTGGCCCAATCCAGGGCTTTCCCTGGGGGCAGGAGACGAGGGCGGACATGCTCTCCCGGCCCGAAGGAGCCGGGTGCACGTTTGCCAGGTAGAGCTTCAGTTGGAGCAGGAACCCCTGACATCCCGATGCCTTCCCATTGTACTCCCTCGGAAGGGAGAGCCGAATTCCACTGGGACCAGGTGAAAGTGGGGTGATCAGCGGTGCCTTTGGTGGTGCTGGTGGAGACGCTGGAGGAACTCCTCTTCTCTCCCAGCGCTCTTTATTCTGTAGGACGCGATCCATGGCGGTGCCGAGATGTTGCAGCATCTCCTCATGCTGCCGGACGCCCTCCTCAACCCCTGGTACCGGGGTAACTGCTCCTGCTGACTCCATTTGGGGTGCGTGTTTCTGTCAAGATATGTGGGTACTGGTTTAGTGAGTCAGGCGCAGGAGAGCAGAGATGTGTGGACAAGGTATTTAATAACCACAACAGCACCAGTTCACAAACGATAACGGGCGTAAAACACAGAACCCGGGAAAACAATCAACCAGCCGTATAATAACCACTCTGAACAATTAATATAAAAACGCACATAAACATGGGGGAAACAGAGGGTTAAATAATGAACATGTAATTGGGGAAATTGAAACCAGGTGTGTAGAAACAAAGACAAAACAAATGGAAAAATGAAAGATGGATCGGCGATGGCTAGAAGACCGGTGACGTTGACCGCCGAACAAGGAGAGGGACCGCCTTTGGCAGAAGTCGTAACAGCCACACTACGGGAGTTTTGATGTAAATCAAAAGGTTTACTGGCCGCCTCTCTCCCAGATACCAGAGACTCGAATACCTTCCTCACCTCCGCCATGAATTCCTCCAGATGACAACAAAGGGTGGATTGCTGCTCCCAAACAGCCGTGGCCCAGGACAGCGCCCTTCCTGACATTAGTGTAATAATATACGCTATCTTCGATCGAAGGGAACAAAGCAGGCTGTAGCTCAAAAATAAGTGAGCACTGAGAAAGAAAGCCCCGACAGGTACCAGGATCTCCAGAATATCGCTCCGGAGGAGGGGTTTTCGGGGAACTGGGGTAGGCTGTACCAACTCACCACCAAAATGGAAAAATGCACTGGGAGGTTGGGGTCTCTCAGGGATGGCAGACAGCCTATGAGTTAACTCCTTAATTAGCTCCATAGTAGCCTTAAACCCTTGGTCGTGGCGTTCTGTCAGAGAACAAAGCCCTTCCAGAAGGTCCTGTAACAGCTCCTCAAGTCTCCCAATGGTGGCTCCCTGCAGGGAGACAGCGTGGCGAAGCTGGTCCAAGTCTGCTGGGTCAGTCATGGCCAGTTCATACTATCATGACACAAGGCGAGACCCAGATGCAGACACAGGAAACAGATGGTTGGAGCTAAAGATGTTTAAAAATCCAAAAAGGAGTAGGCAAGAGAATGGTTGTGGACAAGCAAAAGGTCAATACACTGGGGAAAACAAGCGACACCTGGAGGGGGTGGAGACAATAACAAGGACAGGTGAAACAGATTAGGGTGTGACAGTGAACAAGGAGGGGGCTGAGCACGCATCCTTGTGGGGCCCTAGTGTTGAGTATCAGAAAAGTGTTTTTTCCTACTTTCACCACCTGGGGGCAGCCCGTCAGGAAGTCCAGGACCCAGTTGCACAGGGCGGGGTTCAGACCCAGGGCCTCAAGCTTAAATATGAGCTTGGAGGGTACTGTGTTGTTGAATGCTGAGCTATAGTCAATGAACAGCGTTCTTACATAGGTATTCTTATTGTCCAGATGGGATAGGGCAGTGTGCAGTGCGATGGTGATTGCATCGTCTGTGGATCTATTGGGGCGGTATGCAAATTGAAGGGGTCTAGAGTGTCAGGTAAGGTAGAGGTGATATGATCCTTGACTAGTCACTCAAAGCACTTCATGATGACAGAAGTGAGTGCTACTGGGCGATAGTCATTTAGTTCAGTTACCTTTGCTTTCTTGGGTACAGGAACAATGGTGGCCATCTTGAAGCATGTGGGGATAGTAGACTTGGACAGGGAGAGATTGAATTTGACTGTAAACACTCCAGCCAGCTGGCCTGAGCATGCTCTGATGACACGGCTGGTGATGAAGTCTGGGCTGGCAGCCTTGCGAGGGTTGACACGCTTAAATATCTCACTCACGTTGGCCACGGAGAAGGAGAGCCCACAGTCCTTTGTAGCGGGCTGCGTCAGTGGCACTGTGTTATCCTCAAAGCGGGCGAAGGTGTTTAGTTTGTCCAGAAGAAAAATGTCGGTGTCCACAACGTAGCTGGTTTTCCCTTTCTAGTCCATGATTGTCTGTAGACCCTTTCACATTCGTCTTGTATCTGAGCCGTTGAATTGCAACTCCACTTTGTCGTCTCTACACTGACGTTTTGCCTATTTGACTGCCTTACGGAGGCAATAACTACATTGTTTGTATACGTCCGTATTTCCAGTCACCTTGCCATGGTTAAATGCAATGGTTCGCGCTTTCAGTTTTGCGCGAATGCTGCCATCTATCCGTTTCTGGTTAGGGTAGGTTTTATTTGTCACAGTGGGTACAACATCTCCTCTTCACTTCCTTATTAACTCAGTCACCGTAGCAGTGTTTTCGTCAATATTATTCTCGGAAACTACCGGGAACATATCCCAGTTTGCATAATGAAAATAATCTTGAAGCTTGCATGTTGATTGGTCAGACCAGCGTTGAATAGTACTTAGCATGGATACTTCCTGTTTGAGTTTCTGCCTATAGGAAGGGAGGAGCAAAATGGAGACGTGACCAGATTTGCCAAAAGGAGAGCGGGGGAGCGCTTCAATAGAACTTTGGCAGCTTTTTCTTAAATTTGCTTTGCTTAAAATCCCCAGATACAATAAATGCAGCCTCAGGATATGTGGTTTCCAGTGAAGTTCTTTGCGGGCCGTCATAGTGTCGGCTTGAGGGGGGATATACACGACTGTGACTAACCGAAGAGAATTCTCTTGGGAGATAATACAGTCGGCATTTGATTGTGAGGTATTCTAGGACTTGAGTTCTTGTATGTTAACACAATCACACCATGGGCCGTTAATCATGAAACATACACACCCGCCCTTCTTCTATCCGGAGAAATATGTATTCCTGTCTGCGCGATGAACTGAGAACCCAATTGGCTGGACAGACTCAGACAGTATATCCCGTGTGAGCCATGTTTCTGTGAAACATAGTATGTTTAAATCCCTGATGTCTCTGGAGGATGCGAACAAAGGATCCGATTCGGGAAAGTCGTATTCCTGGTCATAATGCTGGTAGTGCTGGTGAGTTACCGTCGTTCTGATATCCAACAGTTCTTCACGGTTGTATGTAATAACACAAAACATTTTCTCTGCTAATAATATAAGAAATAACACATAAAAAAAACAAAATACTGCAAAGTTTCCTAAGAGCTAGAAGCACGGCAGCCCTCTCTGTCGGCGCCCATTTTCACATTAAAAAGTACCATAATGATTGAGTGTCCATATGGCTATACAAAGGTATTTGCACTGCTACTGAGTAAACCTCCAATTGTTCTCCACTTTTCCACCCGCTAAAACCTTCCCTCATCCCATGTTGGAATGTCGTCTCAGCCAGCTTGTCAGGCTCCCGCGCCTCAGCTGGCTCGTCAGGTTCCTGCGCCTTACCCAGCTCGTCAGGTTCCCGCGCCTCAGCAGAAGTGACCGGCCCGTTCCTGGTCCTCGGGACCATCCCTCTCGTCAGAGTCCTGCGGCTGGAGCCGCGCGTCAGAGAGGGCACAGTCAAGTCTACTCCCGCTCCTCCTCTCTGGCACTTGTTGTCGCCAGTTCTCATTACTACACACACCTGTCACCATCATTACACACACCAACACTTCATGAGACTCCATCACCTTCCTGATTACCTCCCCTATATCTGTCACTTCCTTTGGTTCATTCCCCAGACGTTTTGTTTCTGTTCCTGTGTTTCATCTCTGTATGCTACTCGTGTTTCTTGTTTTTTTCCATGTTCGGTTATTCATTAAATTCACTCCCTGTACTTGCTTCCCGACTCCTAGCATACACGTTATCACATGAATGTCAGTCATGTAGAACATTTCAAGAACTTTTAAAGTTTCTTCAAGTGCAGTCGCACAAACCATCAAGCTCTATGATAAAACTGGCTATCATGAGGACCGCCACAGGAAAGGAAGACCCAGAGTTACCGCTATTGTAGAGGATAAGTTCATTAGAGTTATCAGCCTCAGAAATTGCAGCCCCAAATAAATGCTTCACAGAGTTCATATAACAGACACATCTCAACATCAACTGTTCAGAAGAGACTGCGTGAATCAGGCCTTCATGGTCGAATTTATGCAAATAAACCACTACTAAAGGACACCAATAAGAAGAAGAGATTTGCTTGGGCCAAGAAACACGAGCAATGGATATTAGACCGGTGGAAATTTGTCCTTTGGTCTGATGAGTCCAAATTTGAGATTTTTGGTTCCAACCGCTGTGTCTTTGTGAGAGACAGAGTAGGTGAACGGATTATCTCCGTTCACCTATCTTCGTTCACCTTATTTTATTTATTTCACCTTTATTTAACCAGGTAGGCCAGTTGAGAACAAGTTCTAACTTACAACTGCGACCTGGCCAAAGCAGTGCGACAAAAACAACAACACTGAGTTATACATGGGATAAACAAACGTACAGTCAATAACACAATAGAAAAAAATCTATATACACCGTGTGCAAATGTAGTAAGATTAGGGAGGTAAGGCAAAAAATAGGCCATAGTGGCAAAATAATTTTGGGATGCAATTTAGCATTAACACTGGAGTGATAGATGTGCAGATGATGATGTGCAAGTAGAGATACTGGGGTGCAAAAGAGCAAAAATAAATAACAATATGGGGATGAGGTAGTTGGGTGGGCTATTTATAGATGGGTTGTGTACAGGTGCAGTGATCGGTAAGCTGCTCCTGAGGGAGATATAAGTCTCCAGCTATAGTGATTTTTGCAATTCGTTCCAGTCATTGGCAGCAGAGAACTGGAAGGAAAGGCAGCCAAAGGAGGAGTTGGCTTTGGGGATGACCAGTGAAATATACCTGCTGGAGCAAGTGCTATGGGTGGGTGTTGCTATGGTGACCAGTGAGATGAGATAAGGCTTTACCTAGCAAAGACTAATAGATGACCTGGAGCCAGTGGGTTTGGCGACGAATATGAAGCAAGGGCCAGCCAACGAGAGCATAATGGTCGCAGTGGTGGGAAGTACATGGGGCTTTGGTGACAAAACAGATGGCACTGTGATTGACTACATGTAATTTGCTGAGTAGAGTGTTGGAGGCTATTTTGTAAATGACATCGCAGAGTCAAGGATCGGTAGGATAGTCAGTTTCACGAGGGTATGTTTAGCAGCATGAGTGAAGGAGTCTTTGTTGCGAAATAGGAAGCCGATTCTAGATTTAATTTTGGATTGGAGATGCTTAACTACTTAGGGAGTGGTGGGGCGCTAATCCAAAAGTTGAATTATTAAACATTCATCAATATACAAGTGTTGCATAGTCATCAAAAGCTCTGCTTCTTGGCAATATCACAGCATTGTCAGATTTAAAAAAGGCTTTACGGCGAAAGCACTACATTTGATTGTTTGAGGGTAGCACCTCCAATATTTTACCATTAGCATAAATTCATAAACCATCGCGGTTCACACAAAACACATTTCACAGCGAAAACAAATCCCTTACCTTTTGAAGAACTTCTGCTGAGGGCTTCCCAAGTGTCCAACGAAGACAATCCATGGTTCTTTTGTTAGAAAAAGTCATTTATTATATCCATAAATCTCTGTTTGGTTGGTGCGTTATGATCAGAAAATACAGCGTCCACTCGCCCATTGAACCGTGAAGAGAACTCGTTCAACCTATACCTATACACTTGTCCAAGAACAATCAAACATCATTGATAATGTATCCTTAGGAACACTTTTATGTATATTTAGTGTAATATTTCAACCGGATTATAAACTGGGCGATAGGAAAGGAAAAAACCACAGCGCGCGCAAGCCCTTGAACGCGCATCCTCTTCTGTTTACATCTGGTGACCACTTCCCAATTCTTCTTCTATTACCATCCAGAGCAACTAAACATAATCAAAACACTGTCTAGAGACTGTTGACATGCAGTGGAAGCAATAGGTACTGAAATCTTACTCCCTTATATAATAGGGAGGGGTTCAAAATGAGGCAATGTGTCAAATACACTTTTTCCAGGACAGAGATTCCTCGGGTTTTCGCCTGCTATATCCATTCTGTTATACTCACAGACAATGTTTTAACACTCTTAGAAACTTCAGAGTGTTTCCTATCCAATAGTACTAATTATGTGCATATCCTATTTTCTGGGCCTGAGTGGGAGGCATTTTACTTTGGGCACGCCAGACTCTCCAAAACCGTCACCTCGGGAGCTGCTCCCTAAGAAGTTAATGACTTGAGCGGAATCAGTGGAATGGTATCATATACATCAAACACATGGTTTCCAGCTGTTTGATGCCATTCCATTTGCTCCGTTACGCACATTATGAGCTGTTCTCAGATCAGTAGCCTCGTGGTCTGCACATTATAAAGTTTGTTACTTCTTTCTTAGCTCTAAATATTTCTTCATTAGGTGAAACCCATAGTTTGGATGCATTTTTTGTAATAGCATTTCACTCACCAGATATGAAGATCCCTGAACAATAGAAAGATCCCCAAACAACTGTGCACTGCAATCAAAAACAGGAAATTAGAAACGGGGTCAAAGGTCCACACCAGACAGACCACTAAAAGCCCATTTGGGACCCAGACTATACGCCAATATTACCTGCATGCATCAAAAAAGTTTTCCCCAATCACCAGAAGGGGACAATTCTGTTTTTATTTTATTTTATATACAGTATATAAAATTATACATGTACACATCATGTTTGAAGAAATACACATCACTGTATTTCATTGAGAATAGATCATCACTACATCAAATATCCTGGCATGCTTACCACCTAGGCCCACATTGTACAAAATGCCAGTTGATCTTTCACAGGATCTTTGCTAGTGAGCTAGCTAGCTATCATGGGTGAAAAATTTACTTAAAAAAAATAGTAAATCTAGCTAATATAACACATTTTCCACTTAAACATATCAATGTAAATGATATAGTTGATGCATCTGTATTAGCTTTGAACATGGCTTTCTAGACAATAAATTGCTTTTCGATCCATCAGGAGTAGGCCAGCTACTCAACAAAAAACTGTGCCAGCAATTGCTTCAAGGTCATGGCTAGCTAGCTATCCTTAGCTAGCTAGTCCTATTAACTCAGACTTTGAAAGCTAGCTAGCTAGTCCTTCTACCGCAAACACCACAGATCCTTTTGATGTTTTCCTAAAATATAATAAGATACTAAATTATTGGCTATAGCTAGCTAGCTATGTTGCTATCTAAGTGCAGAGACTGTCACTTAGTTATCTAGCTAGCTAGCCAGCCAACTAACATGTAGCTAGGTACTCAATATGGGCCAAACCAAAATATACCCTACCCATAGTAGGGTATATTTTGCGAACTATATGATAAGCTGCCCAAATATTAGCCCAGTTTAGGCCTACACATTAAGCTCTGAAGCTGAAATTATAGCATTCAATAGTAATTACAACTGACAGTGTGTGCTTCTTATGAACATTAACCAATACGCTTTTGGTAAAAGTGGCTCTGGATTTGTAGCCTAAACCTAGCTATTGCATAGACAATATGACAAGTCAGAACAGACACCAAGCCTAGGCCTATAGTATTATTCATTTAGGGCAATAGGCCTATTCAAGGGACAGTGAATAGAAACAATTGGTGAGATGTCTACAAGCTAAATTAATGCACAATGAAAGGTTTTGAATGTAAGACTGGCTGCATTACAAGTGTCACCAGTTTGGAGTTTTGTATTAAGAGTTTAGAAAATGTACCACATAGAAAATGAAATAACTGTAATAAGACTACATCTGTCATGTCATGCTGAATAACAATGAATGACTGATGACTTATGTTTACCATGGTTCCTCCCTACACAAACAACTCTTCTCTATGGCATGAAGAAGTACAGTAGACTTTGTCATTGAAGTTAGTAGGCCTACACACTGCTCTTACCCAAGTAAGTATGTGCACATTGGTGCCAACAGTTGCTGCAAAGTAGATTTCTAATTTATCCACTGGATAGCACAGTAGACATCTGTCATAACCTCAAATAATATTAGAGCATCACCAACCAGAAACATGACAGGGAGACCAGCCACAGCAGGGTTTTATTAGAAATTACAAACAAAAAAACACTAGACTTTAACTAGAAAGAGAGGCCTGGGAAGATACACCAATTCGTAAAAAATAACCCACACTGTTTTGTTGAATTCAGTGGTTTGTCTTGGAAGGTAAGTAGGCAAGCAAGATCTACACAGAGTGTTTTCATTAAAACCAACCCTGCCTAATTCATGGGCCCTACAGTACAAGTCAAAAGTTTGGACACGCCTACTCGTTCCAGGGTTTTTCTTTATTTTGACTATTTTCTACATTGTAGAATAATAGTGTAGACATCAAAACTATGAAGTAACACATATGGAATCATGTTATATGTTAGATTCTTCAAAGTAGCCACCCTTTGCCTTGATGACAGCTTTGCACACTCTTGGCATTCTCTCAACCAGCTTCACCTGCAATGGTTTTCCAACAGTCTTGAAGGAGTTCCAACATATGCTGAGCACTTGTTGGCTGCTTTTCGTTCACTCTGCGTTCATCCCAACGCATCCCAAACCATCTCAATTGAGTTGAGGTTGGGTGATTGTGGAGGCCAGGTCATCTTATGCAGCACTCCATCACTCTCGTTCTTGGTCAAATAGACCTTACACAGCCTGGGGGTGTGTTGGGTCATGGTCCTGTTGAAAAACAAATGATAGTCCCACTAAACGCAAACCAGATGGGATCGCGTATCGCTGCAGAATGCTGTGGTAGTATTGTGAATTTTTCAGTACATATGTGGCAATTATATATATTTCAGAAGGAGCCAGCAAAACTAGTAAATAGCCCATCCAACTACCTCATCCACATACTGTATTTATTTATTTATTTTGTTCCTTTGCACACCAGTATCTCTACTTGCACATTCATCTTCTACACATCAATCACTCCAGTGTTTAATTGCTATATCGTAATTACCTCGCCACTATGGCCTATTTTATTGCCTTACCTCCCTTATCTTACCTCATTTGCACACACTGTATATAACTCTGTGTTGTGTGTGTCGAACTGCTTTGCTTTATCTTGGCCAGGTCGCAGTTGTAAATGAGAACTTGTTTTCAACTAGCCTACCTGGTTAAATAAAGGTGATATATATATATATTTTTTAAAATGCTCCAGTATTTGAGAATTATTATTGATTGAATAATTCCACAACATGAAAGGCGAGCTTGCCAGGAGTGGAAAAAAGTTACCAGAGACGGTGAAAATCTGCAGCTGTGAATGGGCTTCCTGGACAGAATGCACAAAGCACAAGCGGCCACTTGTTATGACGGTAAACTGATATCTTACTTATAGTTCTTGTGTTGTCTGCTCTAGGAAACTGTTTTCAGAGGTAGGTCACCATAGGTCTCTCCAAATTTGGAAAATCAAAGAAATATTGGGAGCTTATGAGTTCAATGAAATGCATGCAAAATATTGGGGATAAAATAAGAAGCTTTTGAGGGTTGCAACTGTGATTCTAAGTATAGTAATTAGTGTGTGGCCATTGGAGAGGGAGAGTTGTGTGCACCATCTGTTTAGACTGGCTCAGCTTAGTGGGGTTTTTCATCTGATTTGTTCAGACGGTTCATCTGACCAGTTGATCAGTCTGTTTAAGTGTTGACTATGTTGTCTGATTTCGTATGGCCGGGATATGTTTGGATAGACCTGTGTGAGTTGTTCGCAAACGCAGCCCATTTGTCTGATTCAATTGGTCCTTGTCATAGGGTCATTCAAATTGTCATGCTCAAACAGTCGCTCAGCTGGGGTAGGTGATCGGTCTCGTTCAGGTTATCTGTCTTCCCTGTTGAACTGTTCTGTTCAATCTAAATTGAAGGTGACAATCGTCCATCTGCATGGTCGAATAAAATTAAAGAGCGCTTATAGTGTCGTGAATCTAAGAGGACAGCTAGAAAGTAATAAATCATATAGAATCCTTATTGTGTTGAGGGAGTGTATCGATAAGTGAAAAATCGCTTAGGAAAGCATGAAAAACCACTTAGGAAAGTGTGTAAGAGAAATCCTGTATCGTTTTGAGGAAGTGTATCGATAACTAATAGGTCACTTAGGAAAGTGTAAGAGAAATCGTATTGAGGAAGTGTATCGATAATGAATAGGTTGCTTAGGAAAGCGTAAGAGAAATCCTATAAGACAACTTATCGTGTTGAGGGAGTGTATCGATAATTTATAGGTCGTGTGGACCTGGACCGACCGAGAACCTGATTTGTGTACCGAACCCTGCTATCCTTGACCTTGCCTGCGGCCTGGGTGAACCACAATGGAGAAACGAACACACAGGTACTGTCCTGGTCGAAAGAACTCTCAATCTGGAGTGATTTTGGTGACTGTTTCCCACTTAAATTGTGACAAACGTTTCTAACCTTGAAGAGGTTTGCCACACGTGGTGGAGAATGCGGGCAAATGAACTAACCATACCGCTGGTTAGGTAGAGAGAAAAAAAAAGTTCAATTAGCACTCCAAAGGGGAGTTAGGTTTTTTTTTGTGGCTTTGTTTGGTTAGGGTAGTTTTTTCGGGAAAATTAGTATGGAGGGAGCCATACAGGCCCTGTTACAAGCGGTTGCCGCCCAACAAGAGGCAACTAGAGCTCAACAAATCGCTCATCAGGATGCAATGCGAATGTATCAGGACACGTTACAGGTCCAGCACCACACCAATCAGTTGCTCAGAGAGGAGCAAGAGAGAAACACCCGGGAGTTAAGAGAAGGCCTAAAGGGGCTAGCGGACCAAATTGGGGCTCAGTTACCAGCTGCAAATACCCAGAGGCGGGCCAATAATTTTCTTCAAAAAATGACAAAGCTGGATGATGCGGAAGCATATCTCACCACATTCGAAAGGATGGCAGAGCGGGAGAAGTGGCCGAAAGAAGAATGGGCAGGGCTTCTGGCACCATACCTGGCAGGGGACGCTCAAAAAGCGTATTTCGACCTGGAGTTGAAAGATGCACAGGATTACGATAATCTAAAGGGAGAGATTCTGACTAGACTGGGTGTGACCAATACCGTGAGGGCACACCGCTTCCACCAGTGGTCGTACCAACCTGTAAAACCACCCCGAACACAGATGTTTGACTTGATTAACCTGGCACAGAAATGGTTGCAACCGGAGACCAGTTCATCTGCCGAGATCGTCGAGACCATCGTACTTGACCAGTTTCAGCGAGGTCTACCCCAAGAAGTTCGACGATGGGTTGGCCAGAACGAGGTACTTTCCGCCAACCATCTCGTGGGTCTGGTTGAACGGTATTGTACGGCAGGAACAGCTGGGGAGGAAAGATCCCCATTCCCCAGGCCTGGGCGAATCAGAGGACAGGGTAAGACTGTCCCAACATTTGGAGGGGGAAGAGAGCAGCGTGGGGCCGTGAGGAAAGAATCAGAATCGGGCCAAGGCACTATGGAAAACGCCGGAAACCGGGACCGGGGGTTGAGGGGGTCTCCCCCCGGAACCCTATTATCTGTTACAATTGTAATCGACCGGGACATATTGCAGCCTACTGCCCTATTAAAGAAGAGCCAATGCAATGTAACCTCGGTGAAAAAGAAGAAGCTGATATATGGTATGCATGTCCTGTGGTAACCACTGTACTTGAAAGATCAAGAAATAAGCTTTTGTGCAGGGTGAAGGTTGAAGGGAAAGAGGTTGAAGCCCTGCTGGATTCCGGCAGTATGCTAACCCTGGTCGTTGCAAACCTAGTGCCAACTCATAAACTGGATACAAGTCAGGATATCAGTGTTACGTGCATTCATGGGGATACCCATCCGTACCCCACAGCCTTAGTGAGCATCCAAACCGAGGAAGTGCTGCTGGATTATGAGGTCGGCGTGGTCCCAAAGATGCCATATGATGTAATACTGGGTAGATACTTTCCTAACTTTGCAAAGTTAGGCCAAAAGAACGGTATATTTGAGAAGCCAACAACCCTGACTGTTAAGTTCCCCAGTTTCTGTGTTGTGGTTTGTGTATTTGTATGTATTTCAGGAAATGGCTTCCTGGAATCCCCCAAGCAGTTGATTGGTCGACTCCATGGCTAATTGGAGCTGACCCCGCCCTCTCGTCAGAGGACACAGCTGTCTTCAATTACCAACTCCTTCTGAAGCTGTTTATAAGCCAGTGTTCCTTTGCTCAGAAGAGAGAGCTGAGGGTGATAGCTTGTGTTGATTGTTTCTTAGAGAGAGCTGAGGGTGATAACTTGTGTTGGTTGTTTATTAGAGGAAGCTGATGGCTAAGTCCTGTATTTTGGTTAGTGTTGCTGAAAGAGAGCTGATGGTATAGAGCTGATGGTTAGATCCCGTGTTTGGTTAAATCCTGTGTTGGTTGTTTCTGAGATAGAGCTGATAGTTGTTGCTCAGACAGTTTTTTAAAAAGTATTTTGTAACCGGTCCTGCTGAGTTATGTCCAAAGGACTGTTTTGATTATTTGAATTGTTTGTATTTTTCTGTGTTTGTTCCCAGGGGAGAAGGGGAAGGCACCTAGGGAGTGCTTAGGCAAGAGGCCTGTGGGCATACATAACCCATAACTGTCTATGCACACTAGGTAAGACCTGGACAGACCACCCCCTGTATTTTGGTTAGCGCGCCAGGTGGCGCTAAGTTAGGTAAGTTGTGGGTAGGCAGGTAAGGTAGGAGAGGGGGCTTTGACTTTTACTTTCTTTGCTTTGGTTCCGTTCAGCCCCTTTTCCCAAAAATTACCGCGTGAAGGAATAAATTCCCTGTAAACGGTAAATTCTCTGCCTTTGTCATCCTTACCCGCACCTACAGTCACATACATCTTTCACTCCACTGGGAGTGGCATGTAGCAGGGTGTTGCGTTCCCTCCTCCAAGAGGCGTATGTAACACTGACCAAGCAGGAAGTAGCATGTAGCCTTCAACCAAAGTCAAGAAAGGAGGTCTCCCAGGGGCCAACCTCACAGGTGCTAGTAGGGGAGGATGAGGAAGAAGTGGCAGACCTCATTGATAACGAGCAGCCTGGTACTAGTGGGTCTGGGGTCGATCTGAATCCAGAGGACGACTATCTAGAACCAGCAGACCTGGCAGGGTCCCTGACTAATTTCGGGACGGCCCAAAACCAGGATCCAACCCTGCAGCAAGCCAGAGCAGATGTGCAGGTCGTGGATGGTACTCCCATAAATGATGGGATTATGCCTAATAGTTTTCCCCACTTCATCATGAAAAAGGGTTTGGTGTACAGATTCTCAAAAATAGGGGTTGATGTGGTGGAACAATTATTGGTCCCCACCCGGTACCGGAGGACAGTACTGGATCTAGCTCATGGCCACATTCTGGGTGGGCACCTTGGTATCGATAAAACCCGAGACCGGATTGTTAGGAGGTTTTACTGGCCAGGAATTCAGGCTGAAGTGGCTCGGCATTGTGGAGGGTGCCCGGAGAGCCAGTTAACAGCTCCCCGACCAGCTGTTAGAAGCCTGTTAGTGCCACTCCCCATAATCAAAACGCCATTTGAGAGGATAGCGATGGATATAGTGGGCCCACTACCCAAATCCGCCAGAGGGCACCAATACATTCAGGTCATTCTAGATTATGCCACTCGCTACCCAGAAGCCATTCCCCTTCGGACGATGGCTTCCAAAAATATCGTCAAGGAATTAGTGCTCCTGTTCACCAGGGTAGGGGTTCCAAAGGAGATCCTTACTGACCAGGGGACCCCCTTTATGTCCCGCCTGATGGCGGACCTTTGTAAATTGTGGCAGGTGAAACAGTTGAGGACATCAGTTTACCATCCTCAGACAGACGGGCTGGTTGAGAGATTCAACCGCACCCTGAAGTCAATGCTCAGGAAGGTAATCGATAAGGATGGGAAAAACTAGGATTGCATGTTGCTGTATCTGATGTTTGCCATTAGAGAGGTTCCCCAAGCCTCGCTGGGGTTTTCCCCCTTTGAGCTGGTATATGAAGTTACGGCTCATGATATTGTTTCCCTACCAGGGAGAAAAGTGAGCATGAGGCCATATTGGGTACCTGAGGCTCGACAGGCCGCGATTAGAGTTGAGACAGAGAAAATGTTGGCAGCTGGAGTGATCTAAGAGTCACATAGTGAGTGGTCTAGCCCAATTGTAATGGTCTCCAAACCCGATGGGTCTTTGCGGTTCTGTAACGACTTTCGGAAGGTAAATGAAATCTCCAAGTTTGATGCCTACCCCATGCCCCGAGTAGATGATCTACTGGAGAAAATTGGTAAAGCTCGGTACATTACGACCCTGGACCTAACCAAAGGGTACTGGCAAATTCCTCTGACCCCCAGATCCAGAGAAAACACAGCCTTTGCAAACCCTGACTGTTTGTTTCAATACACCGTCATGCCATTCGGCTTACACGGGGCCCCAGCCACCTTTCAACGGCTAATGGACAAGGTCCTAAAACCACACCAAGTGTACGCCGCAGCCTATTTAGATGATGTGGGGATCTACAGCCCAGATTGGGAATCCCACTTACCCTGGGTACAGGCAGTGTTAGACGCCCTTAGAAAGGCAGGGCTCACGGCGAACCCTATCAAGTGTTATGTGGGGTTAGAGGAAACAGAGTATCTGGGATACACCGTGGGAGCAGGGTTAATCAAACCCCAACATAAGAAGGTGGAAGCAATTAGAGAATGGCCAAAACCAGTAAATAAGAAGCAGGTTCGAGCCTTCCTAGGGTTGACCGGTTACTACCGGGAGTTCATCCCAAGTTATGCCACAGTGGCCGCCCCACTCACCGACATGACTAGAGCTAGAGGGCCAAACATGGTCAAATGTGATGAAGTGGCCACCAAAGCATTTAGAACATTACAAGAGGCTCTCTGCTGTAATCCAGTGCCAGACTTTGAGAGAGAGTTTGTGGTTCAGACGGATGCCTCAGAGGTCGGCTTGGGAGCAGTGCTATCCCAAGAGGTAGAAGGGGTGGAACACCCCATCCTGTTTTTAACCTCTACAGGCACTGGGGCCGTATTCGGAAGTTTGGAGAGTCTGGCGTGCCCAAAGTAAAATGCCTGCCAGAAACTAGGATATGCACATAATTAGTACTATTGGATAGTACTGTTAAAATAATGTCTGTGAGTATAACAGAACTGATATGGCAGGCAAAAACCAGAGGAATTTCTGTCAGAAAATGCCTTTTTTCTAATGGCTGTCTATGGGATTTGCTGTAACTTAGGACCCAGGTTGCAGCACCTATGGCTTCCACTAGATGTCAACAGTCTTTAGACAAGGTTTCATGTGTTTACCTTGAATAACAACTTTACAGAAGAAGAATATGTAAGTGGATGGAGGAAGTGGCTTTTGTGTTTTCAGTGCGAGACCGTGAGCGCGCTCCTCTGGATTTTACTTTTCTATCGTCCAGGTTATTATCCGTGTGAAATATTATAGTTAATATACATAAAAGTGTACCTAAGGATACATTACAAAGGATGTTTGATTTGTTTGGGCAAATATGATTGACCAAATATTTCCACGACAGTAGCCATGCTGGTTAAGTGTGCCTTGAATTCTAAATAAATCACAGACAGTGTCACCAACAAAGCACCCCCACACCACCTCCTCCATGCTTCACGGTGGGAACCACAGGCAGTGCCTAACTCCACTCCTATTCCCCAGGCGCTCTCATTTGTTGACTTCTACAACCGTAAAAGCCTTGGTTTCATGCATGTTAACATTAGAAGCCTCCTCCCTAAGTTTGTTTTATTCACTGCTTTAGCACACTCTGCCAATCCGGATGTCCTAGCCGTGTCTGAATCCTGGCTTAGGAAGACCACCAAAAATCCTGAAATCTCCATCCCTAACTACAACAATTTCAGACAAGATAGAACGGCCAAAGGGGGCGGTGTTGCAATCTACTGCAGAGATAGCCTGCAGAGTTCTGTCTTACTATCCAGGTCTGTACCCAAACAATTTTAACTTTTACTTTTAAAAATCCACCTTTCTAGAAACAAGTCTCTCACCATTGCTGCTTGCTATAGACCACCCTCTGCCCCCAGCTGTGCTCTGGACACCATATGTGAACTGATTGCCCCCCATCTGTCTTCAGAGCTCGTGCTGCTAGGTGACCTAAACTGGGACATCCTACAATCTAAGCTTGATGCCCTCAACCTCACACAAATCATCAATGAACCTACTAGGTACAACCCCAAAGCCGTAAACACGGGCACCCTCATAGATATCATCCTAACTAACTAACCTCTAAATACACCTCTGCTGTTTTCAACCAAGATCTCAGCGATCACTGCCTCATTGCCTGCATCCGTAATGGGTCTGCGGTCAAACGACCTCCCCTCATTACTGTCAAACGTTCCCTAAAACACTTCAGCGAGCAGGCCTTTCTAATTGACCTGGCCCGGGTATCCTGGAAGGATATTGACCTCATCCCGTCAGTAGAGGATGCCTGGTTATTCTTTAAAAGTGCCTTCCTCACCATCTTAAATAAGCATGCCCCATTCAAGAAATTTAGAACCAGGAACAGATATAGCCCTTGGTTCTCTCCAGACCTGACTCCCCTTGACCAGCACAAAAACAATAGCATCAAACAGCCCCCGTGATATGCAACTTTTCAGGGAAGTGTGGAACCAATATACACAGGCAGTTAGGAAAGCCAAGTCTAGCGTTTTCAAGAAGAAATTTGCTTCCTGTAACACAAACTCCAAAAAAGTTCTGGGACACTGTAAAGTCCATGGAAAATAAGAGCACCTCCTCTCAGTTGCCCACTGCATTGAGGATAGAAAACGCTGTCACCACCGATAAATCCACAATAATTGAGAATTTAAATAAGCATTTTTCTACGGCTGGCCATGCTTTCCACCTGGCTAATCCTACCCCGGTCAACAGCCCTGCACCCCCCACAGCAACTCGCCCAAGCCTCCCCCATTTCTCCTTCTCCTAAATCCAGTTAGCTGATGTTCTGAAAGAGCTGCAAAATCTGGACCCCTACAAATCAGCCAGGCTAGACAATCTGGACCCTTTCTTTCTAAAAATTATCTGCTGAAATTGTTGCAACCCCTATTACTAGCCTGTTCAACCTCTCTTTCGTGTCGTCTGAGATTCCCAAAGACTGGAAAGCAGCTGCGATCATCCCCCTCTTCAAAGGGGGAGACAGTCTTTACCCAAACTGCTACAGACCTATATCTATCCTACCCTGCCTTTCTAAGGTCTTTGAAAGCCAAGTTAACAAACAGATTACCAACCATTTCGAATCCCACCGTACCTTCTCCGTTATGCAATCTAGTTTCAGAGCTGGTCATGGGTGCACCTCAGCCACGCTCAAGGTCCTAAACGATATCATAACCGCCATCGATAAGAGACATTACTGTGCAGCCGTATTCATTGATTTGGCCAAGGCTTTCGACTCTGTCAATCACCACATCCTTATCGACAGACTCAACAGCTTTGGTTTCTCTAATGATTGCCTCGCATGGTTCACCAACTACTTTGCCGACAGAGTTCAGTGTGTTAAATCGGAGGGCCTGTTGTCCGGGCCTCTGGCAGTCTCTATGGGGGTGCCACAGGGTTCAATTCTTGGGCCAACTCTCTTCTCTGTATACATCAATGATGTCGCTCTTGCTGCTGGTGATTCTCTGATCCACCTCTATGCAGACGACACCATTCTGAATACTTCTGGCCCTTCTTTGGACACTGTGTTAACTAACCTCCAAACGAGCTTCAATGCCATACAACACTCCTTCCGTGGCCTCCAACTGCTCTTAAACGCTACTAAAACCAAATGCATGCTTTTCAACCGATCGCTGCCTGCACCCGCCCGCCCGACTAGCATCACTACCCTGGACGGCTCTGACCTAGAATACGTGGACAACTACAAATACCTAGGTGTATGGCTAGACTGTAAACTCTCCTTCCAGACTCACATTAAACATCTCCAATCCAAAATTAAATCTAGAATCGGCTTTCTATTTCGCAACAAAGCCTCCTTCACTCATGCTGCCAAACTTGCACTAGTAAAACTGACTATCCTACCGATCCTCGACTTCGGCGATGTCATCTACAAAACAGCTTCCAATACTCTACTCAGCAAACTGGATGCAGTCTATCACAGTGCCATCCGCTTTGTCACCAAAGCCCCTTATACCACCCACCACTGCGACCTGTATGCTCTAGTCGGCTGGCCCTCGCTACATACTCGTCGCCAGACCCACTGGCTCCAGGTCATCTACAAGTCCCTGCTAGGTAAAGCCCCGCCTTATCTCAGCTCGCTGGTAACCATAGCAGCACCCACCCGTAGCACTCGCTCCAGCAGGTATATCTCACTGGTCACCCCCAAAGCCAATTCCTCTTTTGGCCGCCTTTCCTTCCAGTTCTCTGCTGCCAATGACTGGAACGAACTACAAAAATC
>QNTS01010434.1:15815-28704 GCA_003317085.1 Hucho hucho
CATCTAACCTGGTCTAAACCTGTCTCACCTCATCTAACCTGGTCTAAACCTGTCTCACCTCATCTAACCTGGTCTAAACCTGTCTCACCTCATCTAACCTGGTCTAAACCTGTCTCACCTCATCTAACCTGGTCTAAACCTGTCTCACCATATCTAACCTGGTCTAACCCTGTCTCACCTCATCTAACCTGGTCTTAACCGGTCTCACCTCACCTAACCTGGTCTAAACCGGTCTCACCTTCTCCCCCCCCAGAGGGCCAGAGCCAGGTGTATGGTGGGAACTCAGAAGGCCAGGCCTGTGTGTTCCCCTTTGTGTTCATGGATAAGACCTACTACTCCTGTACCTCAGAGGGACGTACTGATGGACAGCTGTGGTGCAGCACCACCTCTGACTACCATAGAGACCAGCAGTACTCCTTCTGTACCGAGAAGAACTGTGAGTCTGGGAGGGAGGGAGGGAGGGAGGTAGATTAATGGATGGGTGGGTTGGTGGATGGATGGATAGATATATAATGTAGCTAACAAGATAGATAGCAGCATATCTAACTGTTGAATGTGTGATCTGCTCTGTAGCCCTGGTGTCGACCCGAGGGGGTAACTCCAATGGTGCCCTGTGCCAGTTCCCCTTCCTCTACAACGGGCGTAACTACACTGACTGTACCGCCGATGGGCGCCGTGACGGCATGAGGTGGTGCGGTACCACAACCAACTACGAAGGAGAGCAGCGCTACGGATTCTGCCCCATGGCTGGTGAGTGTGTGTGTGATTTGTCAATTTACGTCTCTTCTCGTCTCAGGCCCTCACACCAAACAATAAACAATCACAGTAGCAGTCAGGTACATTGACTAGCCCGTCTTTACCGGCATGCAAACAAGACTATTGTTAGGTAAGATCGCTCTTTTGAAAGGTCATTCAGGCTCTGTATGGTGGGCGTGGGAAGGTCTGGTGGGCTACTGTTTTCAACATTCACTGAATTCCTCTATTTGACAGAGGTCTTATCAAGATAAATGTACTAGGCTTGTCTTCATCCGTCTGATCTTGCCCTTACAGATGGTAATAATGACTGTTTAACTGAATGGGTTACTTACGGTCTACAGAGCCGTTAGAGGTTCAATGGGCAGTTAATGAGTTGGTCTTTAAAAGCTGTTAAGTGAGGGGGGACGGTCATGAAGAGGGCTGAGTAATGCCTCTATAAGAGCCTGTTAGAATGATTATGAATGACTCTTGGCTCCACTGGACAGAGGATAGGACCCACACACTGGCATGGGTCCAGAGTCTGTCTGGCAACTAAAACATCTGTCTCAGTTCCAAAAGAGACTATCCATGCCACCTACACACAGATGCACACACACACACACCCTCACTGACCCCTCTCTCCCTCCGTCCAGCCCACGAGGAGGCCTGCACCACCAACGATGGGGTCATGTACCGTGTGGGAGACCAGTGGGACAAACGCCACGATGTCCTGGGTCACATGATGCAGTGTACCTGCTTGGGCAACAACCGCGGAGAGTGGAGCTGTATCGCCTACTCCCAACTCAAAGGTCCTACCGCCTTACTAGCACCTGTTCTCTATGTGTTGTTAGACAACAGTCATAGGAGTTATACTGTCATTACCAGGTTCTAGACCCAGTAGCCTTGACAACTGGAATGTAGAATGAACTGAAAGGATCAACCAGCATTAAACCCCCTTGTCTCCTTCCTACCTACCCCAGACCAGTACATCATTAAAACCCCTTGTCTCCTTCCTACCCCAGACCAGTACCTAATTAAAACCCCTTGTCTCCTACCTACCCCGGACCAGTACATCTTTAAAACCCCTTGTCTCCTTCCTACCCCAGACCAGTACATTATTAAAACCCCTTGTCTCCTTCCTACCCCAGACCAGTACATAATTAAAACCCCTTATCTCCTACCTACCCCAGACCAGTACATCATTAAAACCCCTTGTCTCCTTCCTACCCCAGACCAGTACATCATTAAAACCCCTTGTCTCCTTCCTTCCCCAGACCAGTTCATCATTAAAACCCCTTGTCTCCTTCCTCCTCCAGACCAGTGCATTGTGGACGGGCTGACCTACGAGGTGAGCCAGACCTTCACCAAGCGCCATGACCAGGGCTACATGATGAATTGCACCTGTTATGGACAGGGACGCGGGCGCTGGAAGTGCGACGCCATCGGTGAGTTTCTCTCTGGTTTCTCTTCAGAGCTTCAATAAAGCCTTATCGCACTTCTGGCCCATTCTATCCAAGAGGAGGGGCTGAAATTCGAAAGAGATTTTTGGCAGCAGGAATTTGAATTCCTTTCCTTCACCTCCTCTTTCTGTGTCTCTCTCTCTCTCTCCCCTCCTCTCTCTCAATTTAATTTCAATTTAAGAGCTTTATTGGCATGGAAACATGTGTTAACATTGCCAAAGAAAGTGAAATAGATAATAAACATGTACAGTAAACATTACACTCACAAAAGTTCCAAAAGAATAAAGATATTACAAATGTCATATCATGTGCAAAAAGTACAAAAGGGAAAAATAAACATAAATATAGGTTGTATTTGCAATGGTGTCTGTTCTTCACTGGTTGTCCTTTTTTTTTGGAAACAGGTCACAAATCTTGCTGCTGTGATTGCACACTGTGCTATTTCACCCAATAGATATGGGATTTTATCTCTCTCCTCCTCTCTATCTCTCCCTCCAGACCAGTGCCAGGAGCCTGAGAGCAGGGTGTTCTATCAGATTGGAGAGACCTGGGACAAAACCATCCACCAAGTCCTCTACCGCTGCTATTGCTACGGCAAAGGTATCGGTGAGATGAGCTGCGAGCCACAGCAGACCTTCCCAGGTAAGAAGAGGAGTCTGATTGGCTAACAGAAGTGTGACCGGTGAAGTATAAGTGGGACTGGCTGAGTGTGTCCTCTGGGCAGATAACCCAGGTCAGGGCTGTCTTCAGTGGGGTGTTGATCAAGGACATTACCCCTCCCTCTCCATCCATGCCCACCCCCTTCTCTTTACAGTTGGGACACCTGCTGGTAGTTAATTGTTGTTAGCTCTTCTTTTTAACTCTCCTATTCGTTCCCTCCTTTAAATACCCCCCATCCTCCCTCTATCGAAAGGCCCTTTGAAATGAAATGAGGGGGCGGTGTGTCACCCCTTCACCACCTCAGTAGGGAGGGGGGAGGGGCTGCTAAACGTTGATGTGGAGCAAATGGAGAGGGGTGCGTCCGTCCACCTTTCTCGCCCCCCCTCCCTCCGTGGGTCTTTGTAGTTTTGGAGGTCTTTGTTGGCTCTCCCCTACTGAGAGGCTGAGTACTGTTGTTCTACCCAGCTGGGCAGGGAGGGCTGAGAGGTTGGGGGACTTAATTACCTGCGCACACTTCCTGTCTCTCTCTCAATCCACTGGGTGGTAACACGCTTTGGGTGAAACAGTCCCACCTCCACCTATTAAGAGGCCCCTCACAGCAATGGCTAGTCCTGCACTGAGCCAGTGCTCTATAGGTAACGGTGTCAATCCGAAAAGCTCAGCTGAGCTGTGTTCAGACCACACCAACCAGGAGTTACCAACGGGCAACTTTGATGCAGTGTTCTGAAACACTTTGACCCCAGTCTAAACTCTGAATCCTGCACCCTGTTATCCTGCCCCAGTTTTCCCATGTGGCCTGTTACAGATACAGAGGAATAAATGTATGTGTTGATTGTTTAGACTTTCAGGTCATCACCCTGTACATTATGTGCAGGCCAGGGACCTTAAGAGTGCAGGTCAAATGACCTCACTGACTGCCCCAAATGACTCCCCGCTGTTGCTGCGAGTTGCTCACCTGTGACAGGGAGGTGTTTGTATGTATGGTGTGTGTGTGTGTGAGTGAGTGGGGGTGGACATATTGCCCTGGTGTGATTTCAGACACTGAAGACACCTAGTGATTTACAGGCCCAGTGGGTGTCATAGTTGGTTGAAACCAGACAGTGGAGAGACTTCTGGTTTGGACTAGTTTCCATCCAAGCCACTGTACTGACAAGCTAGTCTAGGATCATTTTTGGTCACACCAGGTCTGTCTGGTGTGAACAGTGGACCAATTGATACTGAAAGCGAATGTGACTTTTAACAACTGTGTGTTTATTTCCAGAACCTTAATATGAAGTTGTTCAAGGAGAATACATAGCATTTGTTCAGTATCATCTTGTCTGTGACATTTGGCTTGATAGTAGACTAGAGACTTCTAATAAAAGATCCCCTCTCTTCTTCTTCCTCCTCCTCCTCCTCCTCTCCCCCCAGGTGGCCACCGCCCGGTCCAGGTGATTATCACAGAGGCAGGGAAGCAGCCTGACTCCCACCCCATCCAGTGGAACGCCCCTGCCTCCTCACACATCACCCAGTATATCCTCAAGTGGAGAGTGGTAAGTGGGTCTCTACTGCTCATTGGCGGTAGTGCAGCCACACTGTTTTTATTTTATTTAACTAGGAAAGTCAGTTAAGAACAAAGTCTTATTTACAATGACGGCCTGCCCCGGCCAAACCCTCACAACGCGCAGCCAATTGTGCGCCGCCCTATGGGACTCCCGATCCTGGCCGGTTGTGATACAGCCCGGGATCGAACTGCTGCGCCACTCGGTAGCCCTTGAAGCCCTATGCCACTAGAGGTGGACTGACTGTCTTATGAGAAGCAGTACATACTCTCCTGGAGTACTCGACCTGTTTTAATTCTCCAATATCCAAAGCGGAAACAAGTTATTCCAGGTACTGTTTTTCACATGATGTTCTTTAAAAAAATCATGAATCACTTGAAGTGGATGTTCCTATTCCATTCCTGAAAGTGCTGCTGAAAAGTAATGACTAAACCAGTGCCCAAACAGGAGGTTGCAACATTTAGTTGTCTGTGTGTCAACTCTGAAGAGGAGGACAGAAAAACAAGGTTGTGGGGGGTTCTTGAACTCGCCTGAAAAACACACACACACACCCACATACACATAGATCCAAATTATATCGGACGGTCACGAACGACTCTCAACATCCAGCTACAGTACAAATGCTGTGTGTTTCTCTCCTAAAGGAAAAATCCAGTTTTCTCTCGTCTCACACTCTCTCGCCTTGATCTGCCAAGCTGTTACCCCTTATTTAATTCAAATGTATTTCCTGCTAAGTGGTAGTGGTTTGTTCGTTTTGGATGGCAGTCCTCTATTCCCTCTCTCTCGCTCTCTCTCATGTTGTGAAGAAACTGTAGTTTTCCGATCGAGACAGGGTGCCAGAGTCGATGCCAAGTTGAATGTCCCCAGAAGCAGGGAGGGGCAGAGAGACAGGGTGCCAGAGAGTCGATGCCAGTGACCACATTGGCCATAGGCTGGGCTTGGAGAGAGTGTTAGAATGAGAGTCTTAGTAGTGCAGACTGTAAACGTTGCCCACCGTTTTTCATTCCATATCATCTCAACTCAGGATTCATTCATACTCCTGACACTGTAGGTTATATTTATATATATATACAGTGAGGGAAAAAAGTATTTGATCCCCTGCTGATTTTGTACGTTTGCCCACTGACAAAGAAATGATCAGTCTATAATTTTAATGGTAGGTTTATTTGAACAGTGAGAGACAGAATAACAACAAAAGAATCCAGAAAAACGCATGTGAAAAATGTTATAAATTGATTTGCATTTTAATGAGGGAAATAAGTATTTTACCCCCTCTCAATCAGAAAGATTTCTGGCTCCCAGGTGTCTTTTTTACAGGTAACGAGCTGAGATTAGGAGCACAATCTGCTCCTAATCTCAATTTGTTACCTGTATAAAAGACACCTGTCCACAGAAGCAATCAATCAGATTCCAAACTCTCCACCATGGCCAAGACCAAAGAGCTCTCCAAGGATGTCAGGGACAAGATTGTAGACCTACACAAGGCTGGAATGGGCTACAAGACCATCGCCAAGCAGCTTGGTGAGAAGGTGACAACAGTTGGTGCGATTATTCGCAAATGGAAGAAACACAAAAAAATCTCCCTCGGCCTGGGGCTCCATGAAAGATCTCACCTCGTGGAGTTACAATGATCATGTGAACGGTGAGGAATCATCCCAAAACTACACAGGAGGATCTTGTCAATGATCTCAAGGAAGCTGGGACCATAGTCACCAAGAAAACAATTGGTAACACACTACGCCGTGAAGGACTGAAATCCTGCAGCGCCCGCAAGGTCCCCCTGCTCAAGAAAGCACATATACATGCCCGTCTGAAGTTTGCCAATGAACATCTGAATGATTCAGGGGACAACTGGGTGAAAGTGTTGTGGTCAGATGAGACCAAAATGTAGCTATTTGGCATCAACTCAACTCGCCGTGTTTGGAGGAGGAGGAATGCTGCCTATGACCCCAAGAACACCATCCCCACCGTCAAACATGGAGGTGGAAACATTATGCTTTGGGGGTGTTTTTCTGCTAAGGGGACAGGACAACTTCACTGCATCAAAGGGACGATGGACGGGGCCATGTACCGCCAAATCTTGGGTGAGAACCTCTTGGGTGAGAACATGGTCATGGATGGGTATTCCAGCATGACAATGACCCAAAACACATGGTCAAGGCAACAAAGGAGTGGCTCAAGAAGAAGCACATTAAGGTCCTGGAGTGGCCTAGCCAGTCTCCAGATCTCAACCCCATAGAAAATCTTTGGAGGGAGTTGAAAGTCCGTGTTGCCCAGCGACAGCCCCAAAACATCACTGCTCTAGAGGAGATCTGCATGGAGGAATGGGCCAAAATACCAGCAACAGTGTGTGAAAACCTTGTGAAGACTTACAGAAAACGTTTGACCTCTGTCATTGCCAACAAAGGGTATATAACAAAGTATTGAGATAAACTTTTGTTATTGACCAAATACTTATTTTCCACCATAATTTGCAAATAAATNAGGACCTTGAAATGCTTCTTACGAAGCCACTCCTTCGTTGCCCGGGCGGTGTGTTTGGGATCATTGTCATGCTGAAAGACCCAGCCACGTTTCATCTTCAATGCCCTTGCTGATGGAAGGAGGTTTTCACTCAAAATCTCACGATACATGGCCCCATTCATTCTTTCCTTTACACGGATCAGTCGTCCTGGTCCCTTTGCAGAAAAACAGCCCCAAAGCATGATGTTTCCACCCCCATGCTTCACAGTAGGTATGGTGTTCTTTGGATGCAACTCAGCATTCTTTGTCCTCCAAACACGACGAGTTGAGTTTTTACCAAAAAGTTCTATTTTGGTTTCATCTGACCATATGACATTCTCCCAATCCTCATCTGGATCATCCAAATGCTCTCTAGCAAACTTCAGACGGGCCTGAACATGTACTGGCTTAAGCAGGGGGACACGTCTGGCACTGCAGGATTTGAGTCCCTGGCGGCGTAGTGTGTTACTGATGGTAGGCTTTGTTACTTTGGTCCCAGCTCTCTGCAGGTCATTCACTAGGTCCCCCCGTGTGGTTCTGGGATTTTTGCTCACCGTTCTTGTGATCATTTTGACCCCACGGGGTGAGATCTTGCGTGGAGCCCCAGATCGAGGAAGATTATCAGTGGTCTTGTATGTCTTCCATTTCCTAATAATTGCTCCCACAGTTGATTTCTTCAAACCAAGCTGCTTACCTATTGCAGATTCAGTCTTCCCAACCTGGTGCAGGTCTACAATTTTGTTTCTGGTGTCCTTTGACAGCTCTTTGGTCTTGGCCATAGTGGAGTTTGGAGTGTGACTGTTTGAGGTTGTGGACAGGTGTCTTTTATACTGATAACAAGTTCAAACAGGTGCCATTAATACAGGTAACGAGTGGAGGACAGAGGAGCCTCTTAAAGAAGAAGTTACAGGTCTGTGAGAGCCAGAAATCTTGCTTGTTTGTATGTGACCAAATACTTATTTTCCACCATAATTTGCAAATAAATTCATTAAAAATCCTACAATGTGATTTTCTGGATTTCTTTTCCTCGTTTTGTCTGTCATAGTTGAAGTGTACCTATGATGAAAATTACAGGCCTCTCTCATCTTTTTAAGTGAGAGAACTTGCACAATTGGTGGCTGACTAAATACTTTTTTGCCCCACTGTATATACACAGTACTTCAGATACAAATTGGTTCCTATCACCATGATGTATTTACCACTTTGACCCTTACTCTCTTTGAAGTTCACTCCCTGACCTCTCCCTTCTTCCCTTTGACCCCTGGTAGAAAAACACCCGTGCCCCCTGGAGAGAGGCCACCATCCCAGGTAACCTGAACTCGTACACTATCGCTGGGCTGCGGCCAGGTATTACCTATGAGGGTCAGCTGATCAGCATCCTGCGCTATGGACGCCGCGAGGTCACCCGCTTCGACTTCACCACCACCTACGGCTCCCGTAAGTCTCCCAACTGTGTGTGTGTGTGTGTGTGTGTTTTGAGTGTATTAATGTTACACCGACCGTAGTATATATCTGTGTCCGTCTCTTTGGTTCCTCTATATAGCTACACTTTCACAAGCCTGTCTCTGTCTCTCTCTCTCTTTACCACCCCAACCTCTCTTTTTCTCTCCCACAAATCTTAATTAAGTCTTATTAATGTGTTATTTCCCCCCTTGTCCAGTAGGCGTGACCTCTGAGGGTGAGACGACCCAGCCTCCTCCCGTGGTGGACACGTCTGAGTCGGTGACAGAGATCACGTCCAGTAGCTTCATCATCTCCTGGGTGTCAGCCTCCGACACCGTGTCAGGCTTCAGAGTGGAGTATGAGCTGAGTGAGGACGGAGCCAAACCTCAGGTCCTGGGTGAGTATCTCCAACATTTACTGGACTAACTAAGGTCTAACTCTTGCAGTATAGGCCATCCAGAAGAGTTTTCCAGTTTACTTCAGTCTTACTCCTGCAGCATAGACCATCCAGAAGAGTTTTGCAGTGCATTCCGGTCTTACTCCTGCAGCATAGACCATCCAGAAGAGTTTTGCAGTGCATTCCGGTCTTACTCCTGCAGCATAGACCATCCAGAAGAGTTTTCCAGTGTATTCCGGTCTCGGGTGATCTTTTTGAGCTCCACGACTGTGGTCTCTCTCTCTCCCAATGTGTTATGGAAACCTTATGAGTAGTTATGTGAGCTAATGAATAAACACTAGTCCATCATTCTTCACTCCTGGTCCCGGAGGGCTGCTGTGTGTGCAGGCCTTTGATTGGTTTTATTTTATTGGTTAGTTGGTTGATTGGTTAATGTGTTAACTTAAGGCTAGGCGTCCCGCTAGCGGGACACCAGTCGACAACATCCGGTGAAATTGGAGTGCGCGCAATTCAAATAAATAATTGTAATATTAAACATTCATGAACATACAAGTATCTTATATAATTTTAAAAGCTTAAATTCTTGTTAATCTAACTGCGTTGTCCGATTTACAATAGGCTTTACAACGAAAGCATACCATGCGATTGTCTGAGGACGGCGCCCCACATCAACATATTTTTCAACCAGCACAGGCTTCACAAAATCACAAATAGCAATTTAAATAAATCACTTACTTTTGAAAATCTTCCTCTGTTTGCAATCCCAAGGGTCCCAGCTACAACATGAATGGTCGTTTTGTTAGATAAAATCCTTCTTTATATCCCAAAAGGTCAGTTTAGTTGGCGCCATCGATTTCAGTAATCCACATGTTCAACATGCAGACAAAGGAATCAAAAAGCTACCGCTAAACTTCGTCCAAACTATGATTCTATTTAATCCTCAGGTACCCTAACATGTAAAGAAACTATAATATTTCATACGGAAAGTAGTATGTTCAATAGGAAAGTTAAATTAGTAAGCGAGTGTCCTCTCCGTCGCGCGCCGACAGACTGATATTGTTCCGGTAGTCTCTGTGCCAGAACTCCAAATTCTTCCTAGGTTATTAACAAGCCTGAAACAATGAACAAAGACTGTTGACATCTAGTGGAATCCATAGGAATTGCAATCTGGGAGCCGGAATTACAAAGGACCCATAGCTTTCCATTATAAGAGCCTGGGACCTAAAAAAACAAAGCAATTCTGGTTGGTTTTTCTTCTGATTTTCACCTGCCAAATCAATTGTGTTATAGTTTCAGACATTATTTTAACATTTTTAGAAACTTAAAAGTGTTTTCTATCCAATGCTACCAATTATATGCATATCCTGGCTTCTGGGCCTGAGTAACAGGCAGTTTACTTTGGGTACGTCAGTCAGGCGGAAATTCTGAAAAAAGTTGGTTACTAGCCCGATTGGTTGATTGATGTTTTATTTGATTGATTGATTGTCTCTGTCCATCAGACCTGCCCCGTACCACCACCTCTGTAAGCATCAGCGACCTCCTGCCTGGCCGTAGATACAACGTCAACGTGTATGAGGTGTCCCCTCAGGGAGAACCCAACCTCATCCTCACTACCTCTCAGACCACAGGTATTATACCAGCCTTCACACACCCTTCATCACCTTTACTCTTCATAACCCTCACCTTTCATCACCCTCACCCTTCACCATCATAATTCACTCTCTGACAGGAATACATTGACCTCTTCTCTGATCCAGTGCTCCTTATCCCCCCTCAGCTCCTGATGCCCCTGCTGAACATCAGATCAACCAGGTGGGAGAGACCTCTATCTCCATCAGCTGGTCCAAGCCCCAGGCCCCCATCACAGGCTACCGTTTGGTCTTCACCCCGTCAGTAGAGGGCAGTAGCACCGAGCTCATCCTCCCAGACACTGATACCTCCGTGACCCTGTTTGACCTTCGACCTGGCCTTCTCTACAACATCAGCATTTACGCTGTGGAGGAGAACCAGGAGAGCGAGCCCATCTTCGTCCAGGTCAACACAGCCGGAGAGCCAGCACCAGGTAAAGAACTGGACTGCATACAGAACAACAGAACCAAACATGACCCTGACCCTAACACACACTCTAACCATAACACAGCCTCAGACTTGACTTACTTGACTTAAGCCCATGGCTGCTATAAGGAGTCCAGTTGAATTGTCTTTCAGTCATTTCTACCTCAGACTTGGTTTGAACTGACTGAGTTGATTTTGGCATACACTTTATTACCCTTCCAACATTAGAATCAATCATTTCCTATACAGCTACATTCTTGGAAAAAAGGTTATTCTATGGGTTCTCTTATGAGGACAGCCGAAGAACCCTTTTAGGTTCTAGATTGCATCTTTTTTTTCTGAGAGTGTAGGCCCAGGAAGTAAAATGATAGTTTGAAGCCATGGAGCCATTTCATTGTACCTTCTAGGGGAGTGCTTCTCTCTATCTCTCAAGAGGAACATTTGAAGTCATGCGGTATCCTGGTTGGAGTCAGTCCCAGCTGTGAGTGCCAATTGGTAGAGAGCTTTAGTGTGAGCTTGGAGGAGCCTAGGGCTGTGGGCTAGCCATATAGGGCCAGATGGGACCTGGGGTAGGGTTTCTCCTCTGTTTGGTTCTGAACTGGACCTGTCAGACTGGTTCTCTCACCTCCCTCACTGATTTAAGTACTTTCACATGAGAAAGATACAGACTCACACACTTGCACGAGCACAGACACACACACATAAAAAAACAACACACACACTCGCTCTCTCCGCGGTATCTGGGTCATTCTTGTTGGCGTCTTACTCCGCACTTCAGCTCTAAATCCTTCTCATCTTGACAGCAGAGTTTCTCCATTTTCAATTTCCTGTCTGGCATTGTCTTTTCAACTTCCTCTCAGCTGATAAAGTAGAAGTATGTTTCACATTGCAATCCAAAACTGAACTTAGATCAGCGTATAGTTTCAACTTCCTCTGACTCTGTCTTTCTTGCACCGCAGCACAAGGCGATAGGCCATCAACACACAAGATGACCTCAGTCAACTCACTGACCACTTCCTACTTCCTGTCCACAGAGGAAGTCCGCTCCCCGACCGACCTTCAGTTCTACGAGGTGTCTGACGTGAAAATCACCATCACCTGGACCGGCCCGCCCAGCGAGGTGTCGGGTTACCGCGTGACCTTCGCCCCCGTTACCCCCGGTGACACGCCCCAGAGGCCCCTGCAGCTGCCCATGACGGCCAACACGTACGCAGAGATCACCCACCTGCAGCCCGGAACCCTGTACCGCTTCAACATCTACGCCATCAACGGAGGAGTGGAGAGCGAGCCGCTGTCGGGAGAGAGAGCCACCAGTGAGTATACAGTGTGTTGAGGGTATACAGTTAGTGCAGACACTAACAGCGTGTTGAGGGGGTCCGTTTGAGCAAGTCGAGGTGCAGGAAGCTAATCTTCATCACGTTATAAGTAGTTACTGTATGTGGGAAGGTTTGGTAGATCAGTGATGCTGAGCAGTCCGACTGCAGTGTAGTCCATTTCAAACCTGCAGATAGACTGAGATACTCATAGATATACTGTGTTTGTACTTTCTACCCATGATGTGACCCTACGTGTGTTAACCCTGTCAGAGCCCGATGCCCCCACCAACCTGCGTTTCAGCGTCGTGGGCGAGGACAGTGTCGTGGTGGTCTGGGAGGCTCCCAGGGCTAGCATCAGCGGCTACCGTCTGTTCCTGAGCGTGGAGGGCTCCAGCCCCACCCAGAAGAGAATCCCAGGCGGTCAGACCCAGTTCCCTCTGCGAGGCCTCCGCCCCGACACAGACTACACCGTCAAACTGCACTCTGAGCAGGACAACGTGCTGAGTGAGGAAGTCAATGGCGTCTTCACCACCTGTGAGTACTGTAGTCTTCTGTTCTGCTGAGCTTGTGGCAGGGGGTTTCAATGGTATTGATCAACTCCAAATTTGAGTTTATTTGAATTATGAAGCAGAAAAAGGAAAGAAACTGATGTTATATTTTCTCTACCTCTCGCTCTCTCTATCTCCACCCCCCTCTCTCTCTCGCTCTCTCTCTCCACACCCCCCTCTCTGTCTCTCTCCACCTTCCCCCTCTCTCTACACCTCCCCATCCCTCTTTTTT
>QNTS01010435.1:19289-31623 GCA_003317085.1 Hucho hucho
CTCTCTGTCTCTCTCACTCTGTCTCTCTTGCTCTCTCTCTCTCTCTGTCTCTCTTGCTCTCTCTCTCTGTCTGTCGCTCTCTCTCTCTCTCTCTCTCGCTCTCTCACTCTCTCCTCCTCCCTCTCTCTCTCTCTTTGCATCTGAGTGGGGTTGGTTGATCCAGCCTTTCCTCCTCTCCTGCCTGGCATTGTCCTGCTTCCTGGCCAGGCAGACACTATCAGTGTAGGATCAGCCCTGCAGGACTAAGGGGACAAAGGGCTCCAGAGCCACACACTCATACACAGCCTAACCATGAGCCTGCAGCAGGAATCATGGAAGAGAGAGAGAGAGTTCCCAGGCTTAGTGGAGCCACTGCCTGTCTGTCTATATACGTCTGTCTATATGTCTGTCTGCTTAAGGTTAGGGTTAGGGTCTGGCTATATGACCCAGACCCACTACACTCAGAGAACAGCAAAGGGCTTGATTTGATTAATTGTGTTCACACATTGGAGACTGTTCTACCGCTGTGTGGTTTGGTTGTTTAGAGAAGTAACCTGGCATATTGCTTTTGGGAAACACTCCTATCTATCCCTCCTCCTCCTCCTCCTCCTCCTCCTCCTCTTCTTCTCTCGTCATGGGGCCCAGTATTAACATTAGTTTGTGTTGTGTGTGAGTTTAGAGTCTGTTCTAGTGTTGTGTGTGAGTTTAGACTCTGTTCTAGTGTTGTGTGTGAGTTTAGACTCTGTTCTAGTGTTGTGTGTCAGTTTAGACTGTGTTCTAGTGTTGTGTGTGAGCTTAGAGTCTGTTCTAGTGTTGTGTGTGAGTTTAGACTCTGTTCTAGTGTTGTGTGTGAGTTTAGACTGTGTTCTAGTGTTGTGTGTGAGTTTAGACTGTGTTCTAGTGTTGTGTGTGAGTTTAGAGTCTGTTCTAGTGTTGTGTGTGAGTTTAGACTGTGTTCTAGTGTTGTGTGTGAGTTTTAGACTGTTCTAGGGTTGTGTGTGAGTTTAGACTCTGTTCTAGTGTTGTATGTGAGTTTAGACTCTGTTCTAGTGTTGTGTGTGAGTTTTAGACTGTGTTCTAGGGTTGTGTGTGAGTTTAAACTCTGCTCTAGTGTCGTGTGTCAGTTTAGAGTCTGTTCTAGTGTTGTGTGGGAGTTTAGAGTCTGTTCTAGGGTTGTGTGTGAGTTTAGAGTCTGTTCTAGGGTTGTGTGTGAGTTTAGAGTCTGTTCTAGGGTTGTGTGTGAGTTTAGAGTCTGTTCTAGTGTTGTGTGTGAGTTTAGAGTCTGTTCTAGTGTTGTGTGTAATAAGCAAAGTGAGCAGTGTAAATGTTGTCTTTGTGCCTCATTGCCCTGTCAGCTTTCGACCATAGGTCAGCTGACCTGGCTCTAAGAATGACACTGACAAACGGACACAAAAGCCCCTGAAAAATAACACAACTCCTGACCCTCTCCCCTTACCTCTCCCCCTCTGCATCCTCTATCACCTCCCTACTGATCCGAGGCCTGTCAGTCAGAGTTCCAGGGTATCACTTCTGCCCCGTCGCCCCTGAATGGGGGTCAGCTCTGCCCCTTATCTGATGGGTTGTTTAAACATGGGTAAGAAAAACACAGAATTCCGCAGGGCTAAGGACAGTACCCCAATCTCTCTCTCTCTCTCTCTCTCTCTCTCTCTCTCTCTCTCTCTCTCTCTCTCTCTCTCTCTCTCTAAATTCTCTGTAATTTATAATCAGTGTAATCTTTGGAAATCTCAGTCCTTCTAAGTACACCTCTTTTATCCTCCATCTCAAAGGTTTCCATCCTTTCCCCTCCTCCCTCACTTTTTCCCTTTCACTCTCTTTCCCCCATCATCATTTCTCTCGTTCCGGGGTGTCTGCAGGCTTTACCAGAGGGATTAACCGTTACAGACCAACTGTTCCTCTTTTCTGTCTTCTGGCTCATCCCTATCTCATTGTTCTTCTCTGTTCTCTCAAAGTAGAGATGACATGAGCTCATCTAGAATCAGCACTCAGACTAACACAGTCTCACTCCTCCTCTTCCTCCTCCTCTTCCTCCTTCATCCCTCCTCCATATCATCCTCTTCCTCCTCCACCCTTTCTCCGTATCCTCCTCTTCCTCCTCCATATCCTCCTCTTCCTCTTCCTCTTCCTCCTCCATATCCTCCTCTTCCTCCTCCTCTTCCTCCTCCATATCCTCCTCTTTCTCCTCCACCCCTCCTCCATATCCTCCTCTTCCTCCTCCTCTTCCTCATCCATATCCTCCTCTTCCTCCTCCACCCTTTCTCCATATCCTCCTCTTCCTCCTCCATATCCTCCTCTTCCTCCTCCACCCTTCCTCCATATCCTCCTCTTCCTCCTCCTCTTCCTACTCCACCCTTCCTCCATCTGCTCTTCTTTCTCTCTCCCTTCTTACTCATCCCTCTCCTCCATACCTCCCTCCTCTCATCCTGTCCTTCTACTCTCTCCATTCTTCTCCTCCATACCTCCCTCCTCTTCCCTCCTCTTCCCTCATCCTCCTCCGTCTCTCTCCTTTGTTAGCCTTGTTGCCCTACGTTACACATGACCGTTTTAGCTTGAGGCCTGTCCTGGGTGGAGGGAGGGGTAGAGGGGTGAGGCCTGTCCTGGGTGGAGGGAGGGGTAGAGGGGTGAGGCCTGTCCTGGGTGGATGCTTAGGGAGTGGTCGAGGGGTGTTGCCCGGGTGAAGGATTAGGGAGGAGTTTAGGGGTGAGGCCTGGGTGAAGGATTAGGGAGGAGTTGAGGGGTGAGGCCTGGGTGAAGGCTTAGGGATGATTTTAGGGTTGAGGCCTGGGTGAAGGCTTAGGGAGGAGTTGAGGGGTGAGGCCTGGGTGAAGGCTTAGGGAGGATTTTAGGGTTGAGGCCTGGGTGAAGGATTAGGGAGGATTTTAGGGTTCAGGCCTGGGTGAAGGATTAGGGAGGAGTTGAGGGGTGAAGGAAGGAGAGAGAGAGGGGGAGGCAGAGGTTTGCTTTCTCTCTCAGTTGGTGGTGTATATGTGTGACCATCAGAGGAAGAGAGGTGGAGGGAGGGAGGGGGTCAGAACAACATGTTTTGGTTCTCTTTAATTGCTGAGGAAAGAGGAGGTGGGGAGAGTGCTGGCCCTTGTTATTGCACTTTAAATGTGTTATTGTGCTTTAATTTGCCTTCCGAGATTAAACATGGAGGGCTGCCGTGTGAAAATGGTATTCTGCTAACTTACATGACTAACTGACAGGTGTGGGAGTGGAGAAGAGGACTGACAGGACAAACAGAAAACATCTTAATCGTTATTGCCCTGGTGGCTGTGCGCGTGTATTCAACTAATGGTTTTAGTTACGGCTTCTGTGACATGGAAGCAAATGTCCCGTACAGAGCCAACTCTGGCCTCTCTGACCCACAGACAATTTTATTTCCGCAAAATAATTTTGTCTTTTTCATTTTTTTCCCTAGCATTTGTGTCTAAGGAAGAGAAACAGGGAAATTGACGTCATTTATATGCCATGTTTAGTTTTTGTATATAAACGTTTAGGGTTGGAAACAATTCTGAATTGACAGAGAGCTGGCTTCTTGTCCACAGTGTAAATACACATCCTTAAAGATACGCTGCAAAATGAATAGCCATCAAAGCACAACAGTGAGACAGCATATTTTGTCCATTGTGATGTATTCAGCATTAACATGCTGTAGAACAGTTGAGTCTATCTATTTCAATACTTCCATTCTAGTTATATATACAATTCAATGGGATTGTACGGGGAATTTAGTTATCAAAGCGATAATAACTGTTATCTTTTATATTGTTGTGCTAAACAATATAACAGCTGCACTCACATATTATGACATATTAATCCAGGTGCAGTCCCATATTTACAACACACACAAGCATGCACACACACACGCTTAGCCATTTCTGTGTTTTCTCTCTATTGATCCTCTGGTCAGTTCTGTTCCCAGTGCTATCAGGCAGAGATACTGGGAGATTCTCCCAGGCTCTTCAGTCCTGTGAACCTGTTAGATGTTATCATGGCCTCTGGTTTTTCTCATTCCCACCCCTCCCCAACACACACACCTACTCTCCCGCTCCCCCTGGCCACACAGATAATTGGCCACAAATTCACTCATGTCATCTCTCTCTCTCTCTCTCTCTCTCTCTCTCTCTCTCTCTCTCTCTCTCTCTCTCTCTCTCTCTCTCTCTCTCATACACAAACACACACACATAAAATTTAAAAAGGGCAAGCATATCTTTCTTTCTCAGTTTGAGCTGTGTGTGTGTCAAATCACATTTTATTTGTCACATGCTTCGTAAAAAAACAGGTGTAGACTAATAGTAAAATGCTTGCTTGTGGGTCCTTGCCAACAACGCATAGAGAAAATAAGAGAAATAACAGAAACATTTAAAAATAATGACATGAGGAATTAATACACAATGAGTAAGGATGACTTGGCTGTATACTGAGAATACAAAACATGACATAGACATATGCTGACCCGGTGAATCCAGGTGAAAGCGATGATGTCAATTGTTAATTCCCCTTCAATCGGTGTAGATGAAAGGGAGGTGACAGGTTAAAGAAGGATTTTTAAGCCTTGAGACAATCGAGACATGGATTGTGTATGTGTGTCATTTAGAGGGTGAATGGGCAAGACAAAAATATTGAAGTGCCTTTGAACGGGGTATGGTATTAGGTGTCAGGCACACCGGTTTTTGTCAAGAATAGTCCACCACCCAAAGGACATACAGCCAACGTGACACAATTGTGGGAATCATTGGAGTCAACATGGGCCAGCATCCCTGTGGAACGCTTTAAACACCTTGTAGAGTCCATGCCCCGATGACTTGAGGCTGTTCTGAGGGAAAAAGGGTATGTAAGAAGGAGTTCTTAATGCTTTATACACTCACTGTACTTAGTCGATGTGCTGGGGTACGAGGTAATTGAGGTAGATACAGTATGTACATATAGGTAGAGATAAAGTGACTGGGACACAAGATAGGCAATAAAAAGTAACAGCAGCGCATGTGAGTCAAAAGAATAGTGCAGATAGTCCGGGTAGCTATTGGTTAACTATTTAACTAACTATTTAACTAACTATTTAACATCTTATTGCTTGGGGTAGAACTGTTCAGGGACCTGTTGGTTCCAGACTTGGTCCATCGGTACCGTTTGCCATGCAGTAGTAAAGATAACAGTCTATGGCTTGGATGGCTGGAGTCTTTGACAATTTTTAGGGCCAACCTCTGACACCGCCTGGTATAGAGGCCCTGGATGGCAGGGATCTCAGCCTCCGTGATGTACTGGGCCGTACGTACTACCCTCTGTAGTGCCTTGCAGTCCGATGCCGAGCAGTTGCCGTACCGGGCAGTGATGAAACCAGTCAGGATGCTCTCGATGGTGCAGCTGTAGAACGTTTTGAGTATCTGAGGGCCCATGCCAAATCCTTTTAGCCTCCTGGGGGGGAAGAAGTGATGTCTTCATGACTGTGTGTTAGTACCATTCTTGTTCCTTAATGATGGACCATGCTTGTTCCTTAGTGATGTGGACACTGAAAATCTTGAAGCTCTCGACCTGCTCCACTAAAGCCCGGTCGATGTTTATAGGGTCGTGCCCGACCCTCCGTTTCCTGAAGTCCATGAACAGTTACTATGTCTTGCTACTATGGTGTTGAACGCTGAGCTGTAGTCAATGAATAGCATTCTCACATAGGTTTTTCCTTTTGTCCAGGTGGGAAAGGGCAGTGTGGAGTGCAATAGAGACTGCGTCATCTGTGGATCTGTTTGGGCGGTATTCAATTTAAAGTGGGTCCGGGGCTTCTGGGATAATGATGTTGATGTGAGCCATGACCAGCCTTTCAAAGCACTTCATGGCTACAGACGTGAGTGCTACGGGCTGGTAGTCATTTAGGCAGGTTACCTTACGTGTTCTTGGGCACAGGCACTATGGTGGTCTGCTTGAAACATGCTGGTATTACAGGGTCCTTAGTTTAGAGATGAGTTTGGAGGGCACTATGGTGCTGAACGCTGAGCTGTAGTCAATGAACAGCAACTTGTAGACTTGTTTACTTGCTGCTGTGCGGTTTGTTGCTAACCTTACTTTGCTACCTGCCAACTTTACGGCTTTTACTTTTTAATTACAGGTTATATATATATATATATATATATATATTTTTTTTTTTTCCCTTGCTCGACTTTTTTCATTAATCTTTTTCACCCCGGACGCATTATCTGGATGTGGTTTGTCAGGACCTCCACCAACCGAAGCTAAGTAGTAACAAGTAGTAACCTTCTGATTGCAGTCGCTGTACTCATTATATACAGGAGAACGATCGCCTTATGGCGAGGATAGCTGTGCTGCAAGCCCAGCTTCAGACGCAATCGTTAGGCAAGGGTAATTTAAGTATAGGAAAGGAAGAAACAGCGTCTCTGCCACCAATAAGTACAGATAGTAGTATAAATCCCCTCGCACAGTCCCCGCAGCCGGACAATTTTCTCATGGCTTCTGGAAAAAAATGCTGTAGGAATGCTCAACTGGTGTCGCTTATTCAGCCAACAGAAACTTTCAACCGGCTCTCCCCATTAAGCAAAGGGTCGGAGTCAGAGGCCAAGCCTTCTCTGGTCTCTCCTCCTCCCGTTACGGGGTCTGAGACGCCGAAGCCTCCCACCACTAGCTCTGACAAATTGAAAACCCTAGTCATTGGCGACTCCATTACCAGCAGTATTAGACTTAAAACGAATCATCCAGCGATCATACACTGTTTACCAGGGGGCAGGACTACCGACGTAAAGGCTAATTTGAAGATGGTGCTGGCTAAGGCTACAACTGGCGAGTGTAGAGAGTATAGGGATATTGTTATCCACATCGGCACCAGCGATGATAGGATGAAACAGTCAGAGGTCACCAAGCACAACATAGCTTCAGCGTGTAAATCTGCTAGAAAGATGTGTCGGTATCGAGTAATTGTCTCTGGCCCCCTCTCAGTTAGGGGGAGTGATGAGTCTCACAACTCAATCGTTGGTTGAAAACTGTTTTCTGCCCCTCCCAAAAGATAGAATTTGTAGACAATTGGCCCTCGTTCTGGGACTCACCCACAAACAAGACCAAGCCTGGCCTGCTGAGGAGTGATGGACTCTATCCCAGCCGGAGGGGTGCTCTCATCTTATCTACGGACATAGACAGGGCTCTAACTCCCCTAGCTCCACAATGAGATAGAGTGCAGGCCAGGCAGCAGGCTGTTAGCCAACCTGCCAGCTTGAGCCACTAGCACAGTCAGTGTAGTCAGCTCAGCTATCCCCATTGAGACTGTATCTGTGCCTCGATCTATGTTGGGCAAAACTAAACATGGCGGTGTTCACCTTAGCAATCTCACTGGAATAAAGACCTCCTCCATTCCTGTCATTATTGAAAGACATTATGATATCTCACATCTCATAGGGTTACTTAATGTTAGATCCCTCACTTCCAAGGCAGTTATAGTGAACAAACTAATCACTGATCATAATCTTGATGTGATAGGCCTGACTGAAACACGGCTTAAGGATGATGAATTTACTGTGTTAAATGAGGCCTCACCTCCTGGTTACACTAGTGACCATATCCCCTGCGCATCCCGCAAAGGCGGAGATGTTGCTAACATTCATGAAAATTCTTGAAAATGGCGCTGGACGAAATGGCAGCAGTTTTACGGGCGCCAACCAATTGTGCTATTATGTGTTTTTTTTGTAACTTATTTTGTACATAATGTTTATGCAACCGTATCTCACGGCAAAAAAGAGCTTCTGGATATCAGGACAGCGATCACTCACCTCGGATTAGACTAAGATTTTTTCTTCAACAAGGAGGACGCACAAGACATTCTCCAAACACCCCACAGGGCCGACATCCATGCTATTTACAAGAGGAAGCGATGCAGGTACAGAGGACAAAGAGCTGGATGCCTGGTCAGGACCCGGAGAAGGCGATTGGGAAAGCTGCCGCTACCGTCAATACTACTCGCCAACGTGCAATCATTGGACAATAAATTAGACGAGGTACGATCACAAATATCCTACCAATGGGATATCCTACCAACGGAATCGTGGCTGAATGACGACATGGATATTTAGCTAGCGGGATACACGCTGCACCGGCAAGAGAGAACAGCACACTCTGGTAAGACGAGGGGGGGTGGTCTGTGCATATTTGTAAACAACAGCTGGTGTACGAAATCTAAGGAAGTCTCTAGATTTTGCTCGCCTGAAGTAGAGTATATTGTGATAAATTGCAGGCCACACTTCTTGCCTAGAGAGTTTTCAGCATCCTTTTCGTGGCTGTTTATTTACCACCACAGACAGATGCTGGCACTAAGACCGCACTCAGTCAGCTGTATAAGGAAATAAGAAAACAGGAAACAACACACAGAGAGGCGGCGCTCCTAGTGGCCGGAGACTTTAATTCAGGGAAACTTAAATCAGTTCTACCAAATTTCTATCAACATGTTAAATCCGCAGCCAGAGGGAAAAAAAAATTCTACATCACCTGTACTCCACACACAGAGACGCATACAAAGCTCTCCCTCACCCTCCATTTGGTAAATCCGACCACAACTCTATCCTCCTGATTCCTGCTTACAAGCAAAATAAAAGCAGAAAGCACCAGTGACTCGGTCTATAAAAAAGTGGTCAGATGAAGCAGATGCTAAACTACAGGACTGTTTTGCTATCACAGACTGGAACATGTTCCGGGATTCCTCCGATGGCAGTGAGGAGTACACCACATCAGTCACTGGCTTTATCAATAAGTGCATCGAGGACGTCGTCCCCACAGTGACTGTACGTACATACCCCAACCAGAAGCCATAGATAACAAGCAACATTCGCACTGAGCTAAAGGGTAGAGCTGCCGCTTTCAAGGTGCGGGACTCTAACTCGGAAGCTTACAAGAAATCCTGCTGTGCCCTGCGACGAACCATCAAACAGGCAAAGCGTCAGTACAGGGCTAAGATTTAATCATACTACACCGGCTCCGACGCTCGTCTTATGTGGCAGGGCTTGCAAACTATTACAGACTACAAAGGGAAGCACAGCCGCGAAATGTCCAGTGACACGAGCCTACCAGACGAGCTAAATCACTTCTATGCTCGCTTCGAGGCAAGCAAAACTGAGGCGTGCATGAGAGCATCAGCTGTTCCAGACAACTGTTTGATCTCACTCTCCGTAGCCGACGTGAGTAAGACCTTTAAACAGGTCAACATACACAAGGTTGCGGGGCCAGACGGATTACCAGGACGTGTGCTCCGGGCAGGTGCTGACCAACTGGCAGGTGTCTTCACTGACATTTTCAACATGTCCCTGATTGAGTCTGTAATACCAACATGCTTCATGCAGACCACCATAGTACCTGTGCCCAAGAACACAAAGGCAACCTGCCTAAATGACTACAGACCCATAGCACTCGCGTCCGTAGCCATGAAGTGCTGTGAAAAGTTGGTAATGGCTCACATCAACACCATCGCAACAAATAATCTGCTCAGACCCCAACCAAGGATCATCAACAGCCGTGCTATAAATTTTCGGACATCCCAAAGATTCCTAGATGCCCTCCCAGACTCCCTCCACCTACCCAAGGATGTCAGAGTACATAAATCATTTAACCACCTAACTGAGGAACTCAATTTAACATTGCGTAATACCCTAGATGCAGTCGCACCCCTTATGACATTTGTCATAAGAAACTAGCTAGATGGTTTGTCCTCTGACAAATCAACTGTAAATTTCGGTGTTCCTCAAGGCTCCGTTTTAGGACCACTATTATTTTCACTATATATTTTACCTCTTGGTGATAATGTTAACTTTCACTGCTATGCGGATGACACACAGCTGTACATTTTGATGAAACATGGTGAAGCCCCAAAATTTCCCTCCCTGGAAGCCTGTGTTTCAGACATAAGGAAGCGGATGGCGGCAAATGTTCTACTTTTAAACTGGGACAAAACAGAGATGCTAGTTCTAGGTCCCAAGAAACAAACAAATGTTCTGTTTAATCTGACAATTAATCTTGATGGTTGTACAGTCGTCTCAAATATAACTGTGAAGGACCTCGGCGTTACTCTGGACCCTGATCTCTCTTTTGACAAACATATCAAGACTATTTCAAGGACAGTTTTTTCCATCTACGTAACATTGCAAGAATCAGAAACTTTCTGTCCAAAGATTATGCAGAAAAATGTATCCATGCTTTTGTCACTTCTAGGTTAGACTACTGCAATGCCCTACTTTCCGCCTACCCGGATAAAGCACTAAATAAACTTCAGTTAGTGCTACACACAGCTGCTAGAATCTTGACTAAAACCAAAAAAAATTATCATATTTTTCCAGTGCTAGCCTCTCTACACTGGCTTCCTGTAAGGCATGGGCTGATTTCAAGGTTTTACTGCTAACCTACAAAGCATTACATGGGCTTGCTCCTACCTATCTGTCCGATTTGGTCCTGCCATACATACCTTACTCACATCGGCTACGCAGAGTGTGATCAAACAGTCATCCAGAACAGCTGGAGCTCTCATGCGTAGTTCAGTGTTACTAGCATCAAAGCGAACATAGAAGGTATTTAGCTCATCTGGTTTATTCATGTCACCGGGATGCTGGCCTTCTAGGCAGGCAGAGTTCCTCTGACCAGTGTCTGTGTTCTTTGCCCATCTTAATCTTTTATTTTTATTGGCCAGTCTGATATGGCTTTTTCTGCCTAGAAGGCGAGCATCCCGGAGTTGCCTCTTCACTGTTGACGTTGAGACTGATGTTTTGCGGGTACAATTTAACGAACCTGCTAGTTGAGGCCTTGTGAGGCGTCTGTTTCTCAAACTAGACACTAATGTACTTGTCCTCTTGCTCAGTTGTGCACCGGGGCCTCCCACTCCTCTTTCTATTCTGTTTAGAGCCAGTTTGCACTGTTCTGTGAAGGGAGTAGTACACAGCGTTGTACGAGATCTTCAGTTTCTTGACAATTTCTCACATGGAATAGCCTTCATTTCTCAGAACAAGAATAGACTGACAAGTTTCAGAAGAAATGTCTTTGTTTCTTGCCATTTTGAGCCTGTAATCGAACCCACAAATGCTGATGCTCCAGATACTCAACTAGTCTAAAGAAGGCCAGTTTTATTGCTTATTTTAATCAGAACAGCAGTTAGCTGTGCTAACATAAGTGCAAAAGGGTTTTCTAATGATCAATTAGCCTTTTAAAATGATAAACTTGGATTAGTTAACACAATGTGCCATTGGAACACAGGAGTGATGGTTGCTGATAATGGGCCTCTGTACGCCTATGTAGATATTCCATAAAAAATCTGCCGTTTCCAGCTACAATAGTCATTTACAACATTAACAATGTCTACACTGTATTTCGGATCAATTGTATGTTATTGTAGTGGAAAGAAATTAGCGGTTCTTTCAAAAACAAGGAAATTTCCAAGTGAACCCAAACATTTTAATGTTAGTGTATCTCCTAGATATACAGTAGGACAGACACTTCAGAAACCTTGTTCCTTATGATTTATTATTTGACTGTCTGTTTTGCCATTTATGAATGTGTTATTGAATGTTTCTATCGGCTATAGTCATTTATGAATGTGTTACTGAAAGTTTATATGGACTATAGTCATTTATGAATGTGTAATTCAATGTTTCTATCGGCTATAGTCATTTATGAACGTGTTATTGAATGTTTATATGGACTTTAGTCATTTATGAATGTTTACTGAATGTTTATATGGACTATAGTCATTTATGAACGTGTTATTGAATGTTTATATGGACTATAGTCATTTATGAACGTGTTATTGAATGTTTCTATGGACTATAGTCATTTATGAATGTGTTATTCAATGTTTCTATGGACTATAGTCATTTATGAATGTGTTATTCAATGTTTATATGGACTATAGTCATTTATGAATGTTACTCAATGTTTATATGGACTATAGTCATTTATGAACGTGTTATTCAATGTTTTTATGGACTATAGTCATTTATGAACGTGTTATTCAATGTTTATATGGACTATAGTCATTTATGAACGTGTTATTCAATGTTTATATGGACTATAGTCATTTATGAATGTTACTCAATGTTTATATGGACTATAGTCATTTATGAACGTGTTATTCAATGTTTATATGGACTATAGTCATTTATGAACGTGTTATTGAATGTTTCTATGGACTATAGTCATTTATGAATGTTACTCAATGTTTATATGGACTATAGTCATTTATGAACGTGTTATTGAATGTTTATATGGGCTAAAGTCATTTATGAATGTGTTATTGAATGTTTATATGGACTATAGTCATTTATGAACGTGTTATTCAATGTTTATATGGACTATAGTCATTTATGAA
>QNTS01010436.1:0-22618 GCA_003317085.1 Hucho hucho
TTAGATAAGAAGAATAACCTCATACAATGCAATGAAAATTATATTCACCTGAAGTGCTGGTACTGCTTGAACTGTGGCAGCGGCCTGAAGTACGGAGTCAGGTGTTGTTGCCAACCATAGCTTTCCACCAGCATCGTACCATCCTCCAGTCCAACCAGCTGTGGGATGTTGACCCCTGTCACAGTGCTGTCCTTCACACCACCAGCACCGTACCATCCTCCAGTCCAACCAGCTGTGGGATGTTGACCCCTGTCACAGTGCTGTCCTTCACAACACCAGCAATCTCAGACAAAGTGTTCACTCTGGTCTTTCTGAACCGCTGCTTGATGAGGCCAAAGCACAAGTCGGGGGAAAACTTGGTGTGGCCTGTGATCAGGAAGTGAAGGTCCAGATTGTGGTGGAGCTTGTGCATGGTCCGACCAGGCACAATACCAGAGCACAAACTTGTTCTTGTTTTGGCCACTGTAGTAATCACAGTTCAGGTCCACTCGTGTCTCCCCAGCTCCGTAGTTGGTGAAGAAATGGTGCATGTAGTTGATGACTGCGCTGCTGCCTTTGCTGGATGACGTGCCTTCATCAATCAAGTAGTTGACTTGTTGTGGTATTCCCTCACAGCAGACACCAAACAAGCCACACTTGCGAGGAGTTAAAAAGTAGATGGGACCTGGCTGCATAGGGTCAGAAGGATAGTGCACCTGCAAACAATTTATTTAAGATAAATTAAAATGAATTGTCTCACCCGTCAGTCTGTCTTTACAGCTCAGTGAACGGCATTTGCCTGTTTCCCATATACAGAGTACCAGTCAAAAGTTTGGACACACCTACTCATTCAAGGGTTTTTCTTTATTCTTACTATTTTCTACATTGTAGAATAATAGTGAAGACATCAAAACTATGAAATAACACATATGGAATCATGTAGTAACCAAAATTCTTCAAAGTAGTCACCCTTTCCCTTGATGACAGCTTTGTACACACTTTGCATTCTCTCAACCAGCTTCACCTGGAATACTTTTCCAACAGTCTTGAAGGAGTTCCCACATATGCTGAGCACTTGTTGACTGCTTTTCCTTCACTCTGCGGTCCAACTCATCCCAAACCATCTCAATTGGGTTGAGGTCTGGTGATTGTGGAGGCCAGGTCATCTGATGCAGCACTCCATCACTCTCCTTCTTTGTCAAATAGCCCTTACACAGCCTGGAGGTGTGTTGGGTCATTGTCCTGTTGAAAAACAAATCATAGTCCCACTAAGCGGAAACTAGATGGGATGGTGAATCGCTGTAGAATGCTGTGGTAGCCATGCTGGTTAAGTGTGCATCACACCTCCTCCTCCATGCTTCACAGTGGGAACCACACATGCATTGAATTGAAATGCATTCCAGGTGACTACCTCATGAAGCTGGTTGAGAGAATGCCAAGAGTGTGCAAAGCTGTTGTCAAGGCAAAGGGTGGCTACTTTTTTTATTTGTTTAACACTTGTTTTGTTACTACATGATTCCATATGTGTTATTTTGTAGTTTTGATGTCTTCACTATTATTATACAATGTAGAAAATAGTAAAAATAATGAAAAACCCTTGAATGAGTAGGTGTTCTAAAACTTTTGACTGGTACTGTAGATATATGTCCTTAATCAGTATGAAGGAGGAAATGTTGCTTACTTGTTGAGCAAAATCAAAGCTGTAATGCATCCTGATGTCTTTGCTTGCTGGTTCAGTAGGGCCCCCCAGAGACAACTGCAAGTCTTGACAGGTGGTCTTGCAGTCAGCAACCATCTTCTGGTAGACAGACCGCTCACTCTGAACACTTCTTCAGCTTGGCTGACTTAACAGCTTCTGGCAGATTGGCAGATCTGAAGACCTGATAGTTGGTCCTGTGGCACTGTCAGCACAAGTCTGTCCTGGGCTTAGTGCTTGAGATGTGGGGCAGCAATTTTCTCCACAGATTCCTGAAGGAAGACATACCGACTACCTCTGGATAATACAGAAATGATGTGAATAAAAGTAGTGACACTCAGGTTGGAGGTAAATTAAATCATCAAAACGTGTTGTTTATGCTTTACATACACTACCAAATGTTGTCTTCAATTCCTTGTAGAGACGCCACACTGCTGCTTTTGTCACATGAGATGTCAGCAGCTTTCCACCTAAGTGTTTGTGTCCTTGGTGGCGTCCTGGTAATACTATTGCATTATCCTCTGCGTAGTTGTTGATAAAGTTCACCACTCGCTGCAAGTCCTCATGCTTCAGGTGTAAACTGTGCTTGCTTGGGCCAGCTCTCTTTCTGATGGGAGGCATTAGACCATTCTCCTTGTATTACTGGTGGAGGAGAGTCAGGCGTGTTCTACAGGTCTTTCTGATGAGAGGCATTAGACCATTCTCCTTGTATGACTGGTGGAGGAGGGTCAGGCGTGTTCTACAGGTCTTTCTGATGGGAGGCATTAGACCATTCTCCTTGTATGACTGGTGGAGGAGGGTCAGGCGTGTTCTACAGGTCTTTCTGATGGGAGGCATTAGACCATTCTCCTTGTATGACTGGTGGAGGAGAGTCAGGTGTGTTCTACTGATGCTGAAAGACAAATTCCAGCTGCAAATATTTTGGCATTATTATACAATAGAGCCGACCTGGCAATAGAGACACACCTGGCTAACTTGATGGGTCATGTAATCATCTGGCGAAGTGGAGTCCATTGTTTAGTCATGTAGCTAAACAATGAACTATAAAAAACCTGTAATATCTTATGTTTCACCGAGACGTGGCTGAACGACGAGACAGATAATATAGAGCTGGCTAGGTTTTCCGTGTATCGGCAGGAGCGAGCAGCTACGTCTTGGGGGGGGGGGTCTATTTGTCAATAACTGCTGGTGCGCGATGTCTGATATTAAAGAAGTCTCGAGGTATTGCTCGCCTGAGGTAGAGTACCTCATGATAAGTTGTAGACCGCACTATCTACCGAGAGAGTTCTCATCTATATTATTCGTAGCCGTCTATTTACAACCACAAACCGATGCTGGCACTAAGACCGCACTCAACCAGCTGTATAAGGCAATAAGCAAACAAGAAAATGCTCATCCAGAAGCGATGCTCCTAGTGGTTGGGGACTTTAATACATGGAAATTTAAATCAGTTTTACCTCATTTCTACCAGCATGTCACGTGCAACCAGAGGAAAACAAACTCTAGACCACCTTTACTCCACACACAGAGACGCGTGCAAAGCTCTCCATCGCCCTCCATTTGGCAAATCTGACCATAATTATATCCTCCCGTTTCCTGCTTACAAGCAAAAATTCAAGCAGGAAGTATCAGTGACTCGCTCAATAGGGAAGTGGTCAGATGACGCGGACGCTACGCTACAGGACTGTTTTTCTAGCACAGACTGGAATATGATCCGGGATTCATCTGATGCCATTGAGGAGTATACCACGTCAGTCACCGGCTTCTTCAATAAGTGTATTGATGACGTCGCCCCCACAGTGACCTTAAGTCCATATCCCAACCAGAAGCCATGGATTACAGGCAACATCCGCACTGAGCTAAAGGCTAGAGCTGCTGCTTTCAAGGAGCGGGACACTAATCCGGATGCTTATAAGAAATCCCGCTATGCCCTCAGACGAACCATCAAACAGGCAAAGCGTCAATACAGGACCAAGATTGAATCATACTACACCGGCTCTGATGCTCGTTGGGTGTGGCAGGGCTTGAAAGAAAAATATATTACAAAGAGAAAACCTTCGCTGCAACCTCCGTACAGACGAGAGAGAGAGGTGTAGATTGAGAGCCGTGCGTCCTCCGAAACACGACCCCGCCAAGTCGAACTGCTTCTTGACACAATGCTCACTTAACCCAGAAGCCAGCTGCACCAATGTGTCGGAGGAAACACCTGGCGACCGTGTCAGCGTGCATTGCGCCCGGCCCGCCAAAGGAGTTGCTAGAGCACGATGGGACAAGAACAACCCAGCCAGCCAAACCCTCCCCTAACCCGGACAGCACTGGGCCGTTTGTGCGCCGCCTCATGGACCTCCCGGTTGTGGCCGGCTGCGACAAAGCCTGGGATCGAACCAGGGTCTGTAGTGACGCAGTTAGCACTGCAATGCAGTGCCTTAGACCGCTGCACCACTCGGGAGACCTCCACTTTAGTTTATTTAGTAAATACTGCAAGTAAGCATTTCACGATAAGCATTTCAAGGTAAGGTCTACCTGTTGTATTCGGTACATGTGACAATTACAATTTTATAGCACTAGTACTAGCAATACAAACAGATTGTCATAGCTAGCTAAAGTTAACCAAATAGGTTCAATGTTAGGCTATAACTAGCAATGCAAATGGCTTTCTGAGATAATATTACAGCACAGATCATACACGTACTGTTATCTGGAGAGCCAGCCACCTAACATTAGCTAGCTAGCTAATAGTAGGCTTTAACTTGCAATAAAAACAATTTTCTGACAAAATCAGAAATGTATAATACCTGAAACTGAAGCTTGAGCCTTACCTGTATACATGGATAAAAGCTTCACGGCAGACTGAAACCCCTTTTATTAAATAAGAAGTCCTGTGTCGTTTCCATTTTGTTTGCACAGCTTGTTTGGCCCGTTGTTGTGTCAAGTCACTCTGGTTCACACTGACCTTTGCAATGCCATAAGAATCGTCCTTCTGAAAGTAGTCCGTCACAACTTTTTCCCACTGACCTTTTGTCGATAGCGCCTGGTAAATTCAGGGCAGCACATTTGCAGTTCTACATGGCTAACGTTATACATTTCAGAAAAAAACTGCAGTAGAAAGGATTACACATAACGAGTAGCTCATTTTATAGACAGAAGATGCTACACGGCAGACCAATCCAAAACTCATCTCTCAGCATGTCCAGCCCATTCATTATCTCAGCCAATCAAGGCTAGCGGGAAGGTTCCTGTCTTAATCTGTGGCTAAACCAACTAACTTTTTATTAATAGTAGTATTATTAATAGTATTATTGTTATTATTATTAATAGCATTATTAGTATTATTAATATTTTTTATTATTAATAGTATTATTATAAATTGCAGTATTATTATTATTGCTACTAATAGTAGTATTTATTATTACTAACAGTATTCATATTATTATTTATTAATATTATTATTAGTATTATTGTTAATAGTATTATGTATTATTAACAGTATTATTATTTATTAATATTAGTAGTATTATTGTTAATAGTATTATTTATTATTATTATTAACAGTATTATTATTTATTATTAGTATTATTGTTAATAGTATTAGTATTAGTATTATTGTTAATAGTATTAGTATTATTGTTAATAGTATTATGTATTGTTATTGTTAATAGTATTATTGTTAATAGTATTAGTATTAATAGTATTATTATTTATTAATAGTATTATTAGTATTATTGTTAATAGTATTAGTATTATTGTTAATAGTATTAGTATTGTTATTGTTAATAGTATTATTGTTAATAGTATTAGTATTATTGTTAATAGTATTAGTATTATTGTTAATAGTATTAGTATTAATAGTATTATTATTTATTAATATTATTATTAGTATTATTGTTAATAGTATTAGTATTAATAGTATTATTATTTATTAATATTATTATTAGTATTATTGTTAATAGTATTAGTATTATTGTTAATAGTATTATTGTTAATAGTATTAGTATTATTATTAATAGTATTATTTATTAATATTATTATTAGTATTATTGTTAATAGTATTAGTATTATTGTTAATAGTATTAGTATTATTATTAATAGTATTATTTATTAATATTATTATTAGTATTATTGTTAATAGTATTAGTATTATTGTTAATAGTATTAGTATTATTATTAATAGTATTATTATTTATTAATATTATTATTAGTATTATTGTTAATAGTATTATTATTATTTATTGTATTTTTTATTATTATGTGTATGTCTCATCCTGACATAGTCTCCTCACCGGTCAGGCAGAATAAAGGAGCCTTGTCGCGGTTCTTTAATGAGTCGCGACAGTATGTGTAGAGTGTGTATTTGTGTGTAAAAGTGTTGTCACCGTCCCCCGGTCAGGTCGAATAAAGAAGGAGCGAGCTGCCCTGTCCAGGATCTCCGACGAGTCCTTAGAACAGATCCCTGAGGAGGAAGAGGAGGAGCTTCCCGTGTTCAAGGAGCTACCGGGCGCCAAGGGGACAGACGACGCCGTGCTGCCCTTAACAGGTGGTACAGGAGGAGAGTCACGGAGAGGAGAGTCCACCGGAGAGCTCAACAGCCTGGCCAACGGAGGCACTGTCCTGCCCAAAGGACGCGTCTATGGTCAGTCCCATGATAGATGGTAATCTACAGGTAACTGCCAGAATAAAGGAAACACTAACATAAATTGTCTTAATAGGGCGATGGGCCACCACGAGCTGCCAGAACAGCTTAATTGTGCTTAGGCATAGCTTCTACAAGTGTCTGGAACTCTATTGGAGGGATGTGACACCATTCTTCCATGAGCCATTCCATAATTTGGTGTTTTCTTTATGGTGGTGGAAAACACTGTTTCAGGCGCAGCTCCAGAATCTCCCATAAGTGTTCAGTTGGGTTGATCTGGTGACTGAGAGACACACACACATCCTCTCATTTGAGACCCCTCTTTTCAGATCTCTTCTTCTAGCCATGGTAGCCAAAATAATCGGCAACTGGGCATTTTATACATGACCCTAAGCATGATGGGATGTTTTAATTGCCTAATTAACTCCGGAACCACATCTTTGTGAAAGCACCTGTTTTCAAAATACTTTGTATCCCTCATTTACTGAAGTGTTTCCTTTATTCTGGCAGTTACTTGTACACATCTTACTTCTATGTTTTATATGCCCATATATGGTTATATATGTATCCACACATAATTACATACAAGTACATACAGTGGGGTTTGAAATTATTGACACCCTTGATAAAGACGAGTAAAAATTGACTATATAAAATAAATAATTCAAATATTGACATACTTTTGGTCAGGTAGTGTATGTGGACACCTGCTCGTCGAACATCTCATTCCAAAATCATGGGCATTAATATGGAGTTGGTCCCCCGTTTGCTGCTATAACAGCCTCCACTCTTCTGGGAAGGCTTTCCACTAGATGGTGGAACATTACTGCAGAAACTTGCTTCCGTTCAGCCACGAGCATTAGTGAAGTCGGGCACTGATGTTGAGCGATTAGGCCTGGCTCGCAGTCGGCTTTCCAATTCATCCCAAAGGTGTTCGATGGGGTTGGGGTCAAGGCTCTGTGCAGGGCTGTGCAGGCCAGTATGCGTTTGTACTTGCCTTTAACCCGAAGCCAAAGTGTCAAATCGTTACAGCTCTGAAGTTCGCAAGCAAATGTTATTCAATTCAAAATGTTGGTTGGATATTTCATCTCTGTATGGCAAACATGAATTTCTCACTGAAGATGATTAAGGCTGCTTTGAGCCACAGCTCATTCTAGCTATGTTAACAGTCTAATCACATCACATTGTTGTGTTGGCGAGACGGTATGAATCCTCACCACCAAGTGAAGAAACTTGTAGTGGTGTCGTTTCAATGTGAAAGGCTCAGCTATATAGGATTTTTGAAAGTGGTGTAGTGTCCACCCTCTGGGAAAGGATATTAGCTAGCACCTTCACAACCAAGAGGATACATAGAGGAACAGCATAGGTAAGTGTCCTCTTTGTCTTGTAATTTCACATTTAGAAGGTGCATTGAAACAATTCCCAAAGCATGATTGTATCATTTCTAGCACAGCCAACTAGCTAGCTGGCAAGCTATATAAATGATGAACTGAAATGATCTGTTCTTGAGGGGATCACTATGGTAGCTACCTATGGCTATTCTCAAGAACTCAAAAAGTGCATTAAAGTGGCTTGGAAATACAATGGCATTGCAAAAGGATGGAAATAATTAGAAGGAAAACCTTTTGCCATCATTTTGATGTAGCCAGCTTGACATTAGATGCAGTATATCGTTAGCTAGCTAGCTACTAGCTAAGATTGAGGCGGAGACCACAGGATTTTAGCTAGGTATCTATCTATTTTTGATTAACTTTGCTAGCTAATGACAACATTGCAATCCATTTGACGACATGATGATGGCAAAGCTGTTTCCTACTAAACATTTGCCTATTTTAGAAATGTCATTATATTTTCAGGCCACTATAGTGTTATTTAGACAAAAACAGTCATAGCCTCCATCTGTCACAACTTTTGGGCACTACTATGTCGCCTGCCGGCAGAGGGTGGCTTGAGAACGTTCCTAATAATAGAATGAGGTGCAACTTATAAATAGCAACATTTGTTTTCGCATTTCGTCTATTTTGCCCAGCTCTGGCTGTGTGGGTGTGTGCCTGCCTGTCTCCCTGTCTGTCTGTCTGCCAGCTTGTCTGCCTGTTTGCCTGCCTGTCTGGCTGCTTGTCTGTCTGTCTGCCTGCCAGCTTGTCTGCCTGTCTGGCTGTTTGCCTGTCTGCCTGTCTGCCTGCCTGTCTGTCTGTCTGTCTGTCTGTCTGTCTGTCTGTCTGTCTGCCAGCTTGTCTGTCTGTCTTGGCTTTCCAGATGTGGCTGGAGGAGTTGTGGTGGCCACTGGAGGTCAACTTTAATACTGGATCACATGTAGGAGGAGCTTATCATCATGAAGTTGATCTATAACAGCTAATAACAAGTATCCTAATATTAGGTACTACTACAGTGCTAGCTAGCTAGCTAGTACATATGGATTTACAATGCTAATCATATTTCATTAATATACAGGGTCCACTTTGACCCAAGGGAACAATCCAGACTAAGAATTTGCAAAAGGTAAGATCATAACGAATACTAGTATTATATGGACAGAGTGGACCTGATCCTAGATCAGCATTCCTACTCTGATGGTGAATTCTCTCTCTCTCCCTCATCCTGTCTATACCTTCAGATTGACCCTCTGGTCTAATGATTAATAGAGGTGGTTGAGTGTACATACAGTACTGTACAGATCTGGGCTTAGCCTAGCAACCAGCATCTCTTATCAACTATTGGCTTTATTTATTTATTTGACATCCAATCACCATGAGAGATGCTTTATTCTGCATTCAACACACTTCTATTGCAGGAGAGGTGAGCGCCAATCCGATCCCCCCCCTGCTGTCCTTCACCCCTCGGTCTGCTGACCACCGCTGAGGGGAGATGTCCGCCAGCAGAAGTAGGAGCCAAGTTGATCGCCATGCAACGCTCTACTGACGAGGTAGACTATGCTTTGAGTACAGACACAGACATTTGACTTGACCTTATATTGACATCACTTACAGATAGATACCCTCCCTTTCCTTCCCATTCATCTCCCCCTGTCTACACCCTAGGTGCCACGTGGTCTCCCATCTCCTTTATAGTGGCCTTCAGCTGGACCGCACCGCATAACCTCTTGGTCTAGCCAGATGAATCAAGAGCTTCACCCCGGCCCGGCTTTGGCTTCCAGGTGGGTTACAGTTACAATCTCTTTTGCTTCCATCCACCTCATATCTACTACGGGCTTCACATTACTGTATGTTAGTTAAATATGTTAAATTCAATTAGGTTAAATTAAGGCTAAATAAAAATGCTCTCCCGTGGAAAGGAAAGGCTGTTGTGGCACCAAAATGTTTGAAAGTTGTCTGAACGTTTCATGTACCCCTGAAAATACGACTGCATTAAAATGCCAACTATGGAAAAGACTGTTTAAGGCACGCCATGTTTTCCTGTCATCCAGAATCTGTAATACATTCTAAGTTAGGATCCTCCTCATCCCCACGTCGGGGACGCTATTATACAGTTTACAGTGAGGGAAAAAAGTATTTGATCCCCTGCTGATTTTGTATGTTTGCCCACTGACAAAGAAATGATCAGTCTATAATTTTAATGGTAGGTTTATTTGAACAGTGAGAGACAGAATAACAACAACAAAAAATCCAGAAAAACGCATTTGAAAAATGTGATAAATTGATTTGCATTTTAATGAGGAAAATAAGTATTTGACCCCTCTGCAAAACATGACTTAGTACTTAGTACTTGGTGGCAAAACCCTTGTTGGCAATCACAGAGGTCAGACGTTTCTTGCAGTTGGCCACCAGGTTTGCACACATCTCAGGAGGGATTTTTTCCCACTCCTCTTTGCAGATCTTCTCCAAGTCATTAAGGTTTTGAGGCTGACGTTTGGCAACTCGAACCTTCAGCTCCCCTCCACAGATTTTCTATGGGATTAAGGTCTGGAGACTGGCTAGGCCACTCCAGGACCTTAATGTGCTTCTTCTTGAGTCACTCCTTTGTTGCCTTGGCCGTGTGTCTTGGGTCATTGTCATGCTGGAATACCCATCCACGACCCTTCTTGAGCCACTTTCTTTTTGTCGGGGACGCTATTATACAGTGTAGCTCAGTTCTGACATGCCCCCCCAACATACAGCATATGCCACTGCTTTATCACGATGATGTATATCCTAACTGATGTGCTTCTATGTCCCTTCTAGAAACCACAAACCTTCCTTCCATAACTGTCCTGCAGGACTCGACTCCCAACTGCTGAGCTTCCACTCCAACCAACAGTGTTTCATTGTCTGAACATTTGTAACCGCCGTCCTCCTATGATTGGAGCATCTTACTTAAACTACTGTTTCTCTCTCTCCTTGCAGTTCACTCCCTCTGCCTCTTTATAACTTGTAGTCCACTCTGGGTTTGGGGTCGTGCACCTCTGTCAGGGCAGTGCAGGGAACAGGAGGTTGTCCGTGGCGCTTGGCTCCAAGAAACGAGCGTCGTTCCAAACTGCGAATGTCTGAGCTGTAGAGCTCGTAGTGGCGTCCGTCCTAACATACAGTTGAAGTCGGAAGTTTACATACAACTTAGCCAAATACATTTAAACTCAGTTTTTCCACAATTCCTGACTTTTAATCCTAGTAAAGATTCCCTGTCTTAGGTCAGTTAGGATCACCACTTTATTTTAAGAATGTGAAATGTCAGAATAATAGTAGAGAGAATTATTTATTTCAGCTTTTATTTATTTCATCACATTCCCAGCGGGTCAGAAGTTTACATACACTCAATTAGTATTTGGTAGCATTGCCTTTAAATTGTTTAACTTGGGTCAAACGTTTCGGGTAGCCTTCCACAATCTTACCACAATAAGTTAGGTGAATTCTGGCCCATTCCTCCTGACAGAGCTGGTGTAACTGAGTCAGGTTTGTAGGCCTCCTTGCTCGCACACGCTTTTTCAGTTCTGCCCACACATTTTCTATAGGGTTGAGGTCAGGGCTTTGTGATGGCCACTCCAATACCTTGACTTTGTTGTCCTTAAGCCATTTTGCCACAACTTTGGAAGTATGCTTGGGGTCATTGTCCATTTGGAAGACCCATTTGCGACCAAGCTTTAACTTCCTGACTGATGTCTTGAGATGTTGCTTCAATATATCCACATCATTTTCCTTCCTCATGATGCCATCCATTTTGTGAAGTGCACCAATCCCTCCTGCAGCCAAGCACCCCCACAACATGATGCTGCCACCCCTGTGCTTCACGGTTGGGATGGTGTTCTTCGGCTTGCAAGCCTCCCCCTTTTTCCTCCAAACATAACGATGGTCATTATGGCCAAACAGTATTTCGTTTCATCAGACCAGAGGACATTTTTCCAAAAAGTACGATCTTTGTCCTCATGTGCAGTTGCAAACCGTAGTCTGGCTTTTTTATGGTGGTTTTGGAGCAGTGGCTTCTTCCTTGCTGAGCGGCCTTTCATGTTATGTCGATATAGGACTCGTTTTACTGTGGATATAGATACTTTTGTACCTGTTTCCTCCACCATCTTCACAAGGTCCCTTGCTGTTGTTCTGGGATTGATTTGCACTTTTCGCACCAAAGTACGTTCATCTCTAGGAGACAGAACGCGTCTCTTTCCTGAGCAGTATGACGGCTGCGTGGTCCCATGGTGTTTATACTTGCGTACTATTGTTTGTAAAGATGAACGTGGTACCTTCAGGCATTTGGAAATTGCTCCAAAGGATGAATCAGACTTGTGGAGGTCTACAATATTTTTTCTGAGGTCTTGGCTGATTTATTTTTATTTTCCCATGATGTCAAGCAAAGAGGCACTGGGTTTGAAGGTAGGCCTATAAATACATCCACAGGTACACCTCCAATTGACTCAAATGATGTCAATTAGCCTATCAGAAGCTTCTAAAGCCATGACATCATTTTCTGGAATTTTCCAAGCTGTTTAAAGGCACAGTCAACTTAGTGTATGTAAACTTCTGACCCACTGGAATTGTGATACAGTGAATTATAAGTGAAATAATCTGTCTGTAAACAATTGTTGGGAAAATTACTTGTCATGCACACAGTAGATGTCCTAACCGACTAGTCCTACGGACTTGCCAAAACTATAGTTTGTTAACAAGAAATTTGTGGTGGTTGAAAAACGAGTTTTAATAACTCCAACCTAAGTGTATGTAAACTTCCGACTTCAATTGTAGTTTACATTGCATTCAGGGTTGTCGGCTATCGTTGTTTTTGTAGTTCTTGCTTCGGTAAGGAATTTGTGAATATGAGATGTAATGTAGCTTATTGCTTTGTACTCCCAGCTATTTAAAGTATTTAGTAAGTAGGGCACAAGCCACCATCCGGATAACAGCAGTGACTAGATCTGAGATGAATAACGGACTCTATTGGTCACTTTGAAAAGGGAGGAAAGAATATTCCTCATCCGACTGACAACTCTCCCAACAAATCACATGTTTGAGTGGGTGGGGCTTAAAATGCAGGCAGGAATTGAGGGGGAATCGATTATTGGAGTTTGCACCGGATGAAAAGTGATTGCATTCGTTTTGGAACTGTCTCCGGGGCTGTGAGCCAGATGCCCCATTCAAAGCCCATGGCAAGGTCGGCTCAAAACAAAAGTGATGTAGCCTAGACTAAGATTAATCACGTGTAGTAATGAATAGGATTCTGTGTTTTCACATGCAAAAGTGATTGCTTTTGATTAAAAAAAACGCTTTCTGCCTCCCCAATGAAAAGTAGTTTGAAAATGTTAACTTACAACATCTCGTTTCTGGACGATGCTTTTTGTTGACAACATGGCAGAGCGGCGCAGATTACTGTTCTATTTGAGAAGGGTGCTCCTCCCTCACCAATTTTGCCCGTTCACGTCACAGGCCATAGACCGGTGCACTGCGGTTCAGCTTGATATAATTTACTGATTGTGTTGGGATGTCCCAACTTCTCCCTTTCCGCTATGCCAAACTGACTTTCTTTACGTCCAGACGTGTAACCCGGAACGCCGGTACGTTGTGGGAGGCAACCCGTCTGTCTAGAGACACTACCATGCGGGTGTTATTGATTAATGACTGTTAGGACTGGCTAACAAGCAGTGGTTTTAATCTTGTAACTTAACGTGTAATAAAATGATATATTTTTGATAAAGTGTTGTCTGGTCCATTGTAATGCTCAGAACTCATGATCCAACTCAACAGGTGGCCTGTCACGAACGTGTCTTCCTATGGTTGAAGGTAACCCTATAGGCGGCAGGTGTTACATAGTCATATGGCCAATAATGCATTGTGTAAATATAATTACAATACAGAAATGTACTTGCTCTTCATTGAAGTTCTGTCAATCTGATGTTAGATACCATATTTATGGAAACCTAGTTGCACACTTCTTAAATTGTAACACCCAGTGCCTTTTTAGGGTAAGAATGACTGTAACCTTTAGGACAATTAATGCTTTCAAATTGGGTCGATATTTATATGATCCCCTTTACAAACAGGCCCATTTTTACCACAATCTTGCCTGTATAGACCTTGTACACCTCCCGTGTGCATGCCAGGATGAGTGGTAGTAGTAGGGTGCAGATGTCATTGGTCTATTATAATAAATCCATTGAGCGTTTAAAGTGCGTTCGGAAAGTATCTTGACCCCTTGACTTTTTCCCACATTTTGTTACGTTACAGTCTTATTCTAAAAGAGATTAAATATAATTTTTTTCTCATCAATCTACACACAGTACCCCATAATGACATCACAATACCCCATAATGACATCACAATACCCCATAATGACATCACAATACCCCATAATGACAAATATATATACACAAATGTATACAATATAAACAAATATATGTGTGTATATGTATATGTGTATATATATATATATATATTTATATATTTATTTATTTTATTAATAAGGCTGTAATGTAACAAAATGTGGAAAAAGTCAAGGGGTCTGAATACCATCAAAAATAAATCCATTATTAATTTGTTTATGCATGTCCTAAGAAACATAAGACTAATGTATTTTTAATATAATAGAATAGTATATTTTGAGTTTTAATTAGGCCTATGCTGTGGGTCTGTGCAGCCATGGGTGCACCATCCAAATTAAATCAGTAGTTCCTCATTTTGTTCATTAAACAGACAAGACAAAATTACCCCATCACAGTCAACATACATGTATTTTATAATAAGAATATAACGGAATAAAATACTACAAATATATGGAACCGCTAAAGTGAAAAAAGTGATATTTTGAAACAGACCCCATGCTTTTTTTATCCACATTTTAATCTTTCCTACCGTCACTACACTTTGTTAAGGGAGCAGGTGTAGGGTCTTTCCTAGTCACTCCACTTTGTTAGGGAGCAGGTGTAGGGTCTTACCTACCGTCACTCCACTTTGTTAGGGAGCAGGTGTAGGGTCTTACCTTCATCATGATACCCATAGAAAATAATAGCGATCTATGTTTTCAAAAGCGCGTGAGTCTCGTTCATATTTTACAACCTCCACGGGCTTTAGGAGTTGCAAAAGAATAGGCCTACACTTGATTAACAATTTAGGTTTTGGCCACTAGATGGCAGCAGTGTATGTGCAAAGTTAAAGACTGATCCAATGAACCATTGCATTTCTGTTCAACATTTTGTATCAAGACTGCCCAAATGTGCCTAATTGGTTTATTAATAACTGTTCAAGTTCATAACTGCACTCCTCTCAAAAATAGCATGGTATTCTTTCACTGTAATAGCTATTGTGAATTGGACAGCGCAGTTAGATTAACAAGAATTTAAGCTTTCTGTCCATATCAGATATGTCTATGTCCTGGGAAATGTTCTTGTTACTTACAACCTCATGCTAATCGCATTAGCCTACGTTAGTTCAAACGTCCCGCGGGGGACCCACCGATCCTGTAGAGGTTAACAATTAAGGCTACATTATAGCATGCTAAATGTTTCTGATCAGTGATATATCAACTCTTGATTAAGGCTACATTATAGCATGCTAAATGTTTCTAATCAGTGATATATCAACTCTTGATTAAGGCTACATTATAGCATGCTAAATGTTTCTGATCAATGATATATCAACTCTTGATTAAGGCTACATTATAGCATCCTAAATGTTTCTGATCAGTGATATATCAACTCTTGATTAAGGCTACATTATAGCATGCTAAATGTTTCTGATCAGTGATAAATCAACTCTTAATTAAGGCTACATTATAGCATGCTAAATGTTTCTGATCAGTGATAGATGAGCACTTGATTTAGGCTACATTATAGCATCCTAAATGTTTCTGATCAGTGATATATCAACTCTTGATTAAGGCTACATTATAGCATCCTAAATGTTTCTGATCAGTGATATATCAACTCTTGATTAAGGCTACATTATAGCATCCTAAATGTTTCTGATCAGTGATATATCAACTCTTGATTAAGGCTACATTATAGCATGCTAAATGTTTCTGATCAGTGATATATCAACTCTTGATTAAGGCTACATTATAGCATGCTAAATGTTTCTGATCAGTGATAGATGAGCACTTGATTTAGGCTACATTATAGCATGCTAAATGTTTCTGATCAATGATATATCAACTCTTGATTAAGGCTACATTATAGCATGCTAAATGTTTCTGATCAGTGATAGATGAGCCAACAAATAGATTAGCTGTACCACCTCCCCTTTCCCAGACAGAAACCAATTAACCAAATAGCCTATACAGATGGAGGCTCAGTGAAACACGATCACATTGATTGATTATCAGACAAGTCAGTGAAGTCGCAGTATTTTGGTAGGGAGTAGGCCTAGGCTACTAAATGACTGTGGAGTGAGGAGCAAAAATAATCCACTTGTTAATTAAACTACATAACATGGCAAAATGTTCTATTAAATGAGTCAACTAGACAAGATGACCAAGTCCGTACGGGAGTTGTAGCGATGAGACAAGACTGTAACTACCAATTGGATACCACAAAATTGGGGAGAAAACGTATATATAAAAAAAAGAAGAAATGTATGAAAAAGATAATGCATGGCCCCATGTCACAAGGATCTGTACAAAATTCCTGGAAGCTGAAAATGTCCCAGTTTTTCCACGGCCTCTTTATAACCTATAGTCCACCCTGGGTTTGGGGTCGTTCGTTTATATATTTTTTTGTTCAGTGTAGTTGACCACACGCTGGTAGGCTATTGCTTCAGATGCATTAAGAGGATGACTTTGGGAGTTTCTCAGTATGCAACAATCTGATAATTGCCTTGAATTGCGTTAGCCTACATTATTCCGGTCATTCAGCGATATTTATTTCCACACTAATTCTTCATGGATCCATCCAGATGTGGTTTTAAGAAAACAGTGCATGTTTGTGGGCTATGTGAAGAGATGGGTGAGGTGACGGGCGCTGGCTAGCAACCATCAAGAGTTTAAGACCTCTAAGAGCGTACTGCGTGCCAATTCCACCTCAACATTACGGCAACATTTCATACTAAGCATATACTTTACCGCAATCATGACTTGGTTGGTTGGCGGAAATAAAAAAGTAGAGGTTTGTCGCCGGGCAATACCTTTCAGACATAATGAAAAGTAAAGTTGTCGGGATGCTAATGTTGGCGGAAAAAAAAAAACACCCATCTTGGTTTGAAAGGTGTATCTCCATCACAGGTTACCGAGGGTACAGTAAGGGTACGTCGTTAACATAACTTGTTTGTTTTAACTGTTCAGATTGGGCATGACAAATCAATGAACTAATGATATCCACGCTGTGTTATTTACATTCCACCTCGCGTAACCTTTTCACGTTGACAGTAGCAAGAAAGAACTTGAATGTAGGATTTTCCCCCTTTGAGAAGTAAGATGTATCTTTTTCCCAAGGAGCTAGTGTAAACAGTAGCAAGTGGTTTCCATTAGTCACAAAGTCAAAATTGTCTATATTGTAAAAATTCATCAACAAAAATGTTCACAGTAGAACCACCTTTGCTAAACCTATATATTATAGTATAGTACAGGTATTTAGTATATTATAGTATTTCTTATAGTATAGTATTTCTTATATCCTTAGTTCTGTATAGCTCTCCCCTTCCCCTCCCCAGTGCGGACCCACGCCATGCATATACACTGAGGATACCAAACATTAGGAACACCTTCCTAATATTGAGTTGCACCCCCCACTTTTTGTCCTCTGAACAGCCTCAATTCGTCAGGGCATGGACTCTACAAGGTGTCGAAAACGTTCCACAGGGATGCTGGTCCATGTTGACTCCAGTGCTTCACACAGTTGTGTCAAGTTGTCTGGATGTGCTTTGGGTGGTGGACCGTTCTTGATACACACGTGAAACTGTTGGGTGTGAAAAACCCAGCAGCGTTGCAGTTCTTGACACATTCAATCCGGTGCTCCTGGCACCTACTACCATACCCCGTTCAAAAGCACTTAAATCTTTTGTCTTCCCCATTCAGCCTCTGAACGGCACACATATACAATCCATGTCTCAATTGTCTCAAGGCTTAAAAATCCTTCTTTAACCCGTCTCCTTCCCTTTATCTACACTGATTTGAAATTGATTTAACAAGTGACATCAATAAGGGATCGTAGCTTTCACCTGGATTCACCTGGTCAGTCTATGTCATGGAAAGAGCAGGTGTTCTTAATGTTTTGTCCACTCATGATAATATTGTAGTATTAGTATAGTATTTCTACATAATATATAAGATAGTATAATATAAGTGTTGTATTGCTCACCCTCCTCCTCCTCTCCTCAGGGCGGACCCACTCCATGACCAACGGTACCCTGTCCATGTCCAAGTCCCCACTGTCCAACGGCAGCTTCACCTTCGGCGGGGAACACATGCGCAGCGATGGCCAGGTGTATCACACGGTCCACAAGGACTCGGGTCTCTACAAAGACCTGCTCCACAAGATCCACCTGGGACGCCTGGAGGACGACCACTCCGCCCCCACGCCGGACAACAACTACCGCATGCTGCGTCGCAACAACAGCTATACCTGCTACACTGCCGCCATCTGTGGCATGCCGGTCCAGCCGCTGATCCGCTCCGAGTCCCGCGAGGCTCGAGAGGACAGTGAGAAGCTGGTGGGAGACGGGGAGAGGTCGGGGAGCGTGTCCTACACCAAGAAGAGGGTTCGCTACGATAGTTACTCGTCGTACTGTAACGCCGTGGCGGAGGCCGAGATCGAGGCGGAGGAGGGTGGTGTGGAGATGAAGCTGGCGTCAGATCTGGCGGGCGAAGAGGCAGTGGCGCCGGGAGCTCCCACCCCGCTGGATGACTCAGCAGAAGAGGATGAAGGGGATAAGGACAAACCGACCGTCTACCTGCTCTTCCACTTCCTGCAGATCCTCACCGCATGCTTTGGGTCTTTTGCTCACGGAGGCAACGACGTCAGGTGACTAGGGTTGCTAAATTCCTTAAACTTTCCCGAAAGTTCCCAGGTGTTCCATAAATCTGTTTTTTTTTCTTCTCCAGAATTTTCGGAGTTTCCAGAATTGTTCAACCCTACAGCTGACTACCAGTCAACACAACACAATTACTATTCAATGTGTTCACACAACTACAACCTTTGCTAACATTCACCTCATTTGCCATATCATCCATAAAACTAGTGTCAAACAGAAAGGAAACTACCTGACACCGACTTTCCTCTCAAACAGAACGGAAACTACCTGACACCGACTTCCCTCTCAAACAGAACGGAAACTACCTGACACCGACTTTCCTCTCAAACAGAAAGGAAACTACCTGACACCGACGTCCCTCTCAAACAGAAAGGAAACTACCTGACACCAACTTCCCTCTCAAACAGAAAGGAAACTACCTGACACCGACTTCCCTCTCAAACAGAACGTAAACTACCCTGACACCGACTTCCCTCTCCCGCTGCAGTAACTACCATAACACAACTGCCATATCACGTAAACTACAAAACTATAAGTTGTAATGAGTCATTCATAAATCTGTCATCCAACATCTTCTCCCACCTGCAGTAACGCCATCGGCCCGTTGGTGGCGCTGTGGATGATCTATGAACAAGGCGGGGTGATGCAGGACGCTGCCACCCCCATCTGGTTGCTGTTCTACGGTGGCGTGGGCATCTGCTGCGGCCTCTGGGTGTGGGGGCGCCGGGTGATCCAGACCATGGGCAAGGACCTCACCCCCATCACCCCCTCCAGGTGAGAGAAGGGACGGACGGGACGGGAAGGGAGGGAGGGGGGTGCGAGGATGTGGCTGGTTGCGTGGGTGCGAGGATGACATGCATTTGGATACAAGCACACAGCGTTCCACATAACACAACTACTAATTACATCACAGATAAGTAAACGAATACACAGATTCATGTACTCACTCATACACAGATTCATGTACTCACTCATACACAGATTCATGTACTCACTCATACACAGATTCATGTACTCACTCATACACAGATTCATGTACTCACTCATACACAGATTCATATACTCACTCATACACAGATTCATGTACTCACTCATACACAGATTCATATACTCACTCATACACAGATTCATGTACTCACTCATACACAGATTCATGTACTCACTCATACACAGATTCATATACTCACTCATACACAGATTCATGTACTCACTCATACACAGATTCATGTACTCACTCATACACAGATTCATATACTCACTCATACACAGATTCATATACTCACTCATACACAGATTCATATACTCACTCATACACAGATTCATATACTCACTCATACACAGATTCATATACTCACTCATACACAAATTCATATATTCACTCATACACAGATTCATATACTCACTCATACACAGATTCATGTACTCACTCATACACAGATTCATGTACTCACTTATATATTCACTGAACAAAAATATAAATGCAACATGCAACAATTTACAAGATTTTACTGAGTTACAGTTCATATGAGGAAATCAGTCAATGGAAATAAATGCATTAGGCCCTAATCTATGGATCTATGACTGGGAATACAGACATGCATCTGTTGGTCACAGATACCTTAAAAAGAAAGTTAGGGGCGTGGATCAGAAAACCAGTCAGTATCTGGTGTGACCACCATTTGCCTCTTGCAGCGTGACACATCTCCTTCGCATAGAGTTGATCAGGCCTGTTGATTGTGGTCTGTGGAATGTTGTCCCACTCCTCTTCAATGGCTGTGCGAAGTTGCTGGATATTGGAGGGAACTGGAACACGCTGTCGTACACGTCGATCCAGAGCATCCCAAACTAGCTCAATGGGTGACATGTCTGGTGAGTATGCAGGCCATGGAAGAACGGGGACATTTTCAGCTTCCAGGAATTGTGTACGGATCCTTGCGACATGGGGCTGTGCATTATCATGCTGAAACATGAGGTGATGGCGGTGGATGAATGGCGCGACAACCGGCCTCAGAATCTCGTCACGGTATCTGTGCATTCAAATTGACATCGATAAAATGCAGTTGTGTTCGTTGTCGGTAGCTTATGCCTGCCCATACCTTAACCCCACCGCCACCAACGTTGACATCAGCAAACTGCTCGCCCACACGACGCCATACGCTCTGTCTGCCATCTGCTCGATACAGTTGAAACCGTGATTCATCCGTGAAGAGCACACTTCTCCAGCGTGCCAGTGGCCATCAACGGTGAGGATTTCCCCACTGAAGTTGGTTACGATGCCGAACTGCAGTCAGGTCAAGACCCTGGTGAGGATGACGAGCACACGTACATTTTAGAGTGGCATTTTATTGTCCCCAGCACAAGGTGCACCTGTGTAATGAGCATGCTGTTTAATCAGGCATCACTTTACATGTTGTGTTTTATATTTTTGTTCAGTGTACATGCACACAGTTGAATACACTAAAAGGCTCACAGCTTTACACTTTACTGCTGCTTGTTCCCTGCCTGCCTGCCTGCCTGCCTGCCTGCCTGTCTGTCTGTCTGTCTGTATGTATGTCTGTATGTCTGTGTCTGTATGTCTGTCTGTATCTGCATGATGAAGTCTGCATGGACCCTTTCTCCTGAACTGAACCACTCACACACCCCTGTAGGACCACTAGAACCTACTCCTCAACAAGGCTAGAACCCTTTTCTACTCTAGTCTTCCTTGATCCTCACTAGAACCCTTCTCTGCTCTAGATCCTTAATAGAACCCTTCTGAGTGAATTATCCTAGTTATGCTTCTTAGAACCTGGCACTACCCTAATTAGAACCTTGAGACTGCACTATTCCCCCTCACTAAAACCCTGCTTCTTAGAACCCTACCCCCCTCACTAGAACCCTTCTTCTTAGAACCCTATTCACCTCACTAGAACATGCTTCTTAGAACCCTATCCACCTCGCTAGAACATGCTTCTTAGAACCCTATCCCTCTAACCAGAACACTGCTTCCTAGAACCCTATCCACCTCACTAGAATCCTGCTTCTTAAAACCATATCCACCTCACTAGAACCCTGCTTCCTATAACCCTATCCACCTCACTAGAACCCTATCCACCTCACTAGAACACTGCTTCCAAGAACCCTATCCACCTCACTAGAACCCTATCCACCTCACTAGAACACTGCTTCCAAGAACCCTATCCACCTCACTAAAACCCTATCCACCTCACTAGAACACTGCTTCCAAGAACCCTATCCACCTTACTGGATCCTCGTCCAGGATTCTCTGTAGTGTGTCTCTTCCTCTTCAACCCAGCAACATGAAACAGCCCAAGCACATGATTTAACCCTTTGTGTTATTCCCTAAAGGAGCAGAGAGCTCAGCAGCCTTAGTCCTCCATCTCTTCCTGCCTCATTCGCTCCCTCAACGTGTCTGTCTCCTCTCTTCCTTCTCCTCTCTTTCCCCTCTCCTTCTCCTCTTTCTCCTCTCCTTCCCCTCTCCTTCTCCTCTCCTTCCCCTCTCCTTCTCCTCTCCTTCCCCTCTCTTTCCTTCTCCTCTCTTTCCCCTCTCTTTCCTTCTCCTCTCTTTCCCCTCTCCTTATCCTCTCTTTCCCCTCTCCTGCTCCTCGACTTCCCCTCTCCTTTCCTGTTCTCACACCCTTCTCTTCCATCAGAGGCCAGCTTTTCATCTGGGGATAAAGGACAATTAGCTGTGGTTCTGGAAGTCTCTAAAGACTCTTCTTCCTCTAGTGGCCATTACCATAAATGGCCATTACCATAAATCCTCATTTTGTGTATTTCAACTTGAAATAATCTGAGATCCAGTAGTGCTACATTATTTGGAGCCACTCAGTAGGTAGGTAGCACTAGTGTCCTTACCCCCTGCCCCCACTGTATCACATACAACCCTAACCCCCCCCCCGTATCAGGAAACAGCCCTATCCCAACCCCCCCTCC
>QNTS01010440.1:20601-32821 GCA_003317085.1 Hucho hucho
AACGTTTCAGGTCCTCAGTCTGACACTAGAACATATGAGGAACGTTTCAGGTCCTCAGTCTGACACTAGAACATATGAGGAACGTTTCAGGTCCTCAGTCTGACACTAGAACATATGAGGAACGTTTCAGGTCCTCAGTCTGACACTAGAACATATGAGGAACGTTTCAGGTCCTCAGTCTGACACTAGGAACTGGAATATCTGAGGAACGTTTCATGTCCTCAGTCACTAGGCACTGAGCAGTCTACTAGTGCACTACTTCTCTCAGGGCTCTGGTCCAAAGTAGTGCACTACTTCTCTATGGCCTCTGGTCCAAAGTAGTGCACTAATTCTCTATGGTCTCTGGTCCAAAGTAGTGCACTACTTCTCTATGGCCTCTGGTCCAAAGTAGTGCACTACTTCTCTATGGGGCTCTGGTCCAAAGTAGTGCGCTACTTCTCTGTGGGGCTCTGGTCCAAAGTAGTGCACTACTTCTCTATGGGGCTCTGGTCCAAAGTAGTGCGCTACTTCTCTATGGGGCTCTGGTCCAAAGTAGTGCGCTACTTCTCTGTGGGGCTCTGGTCCAAAGTAGTGCACTACTTCTCTATGGGGCTCTGGTCCAAAGTAGTGCACTACTTCTCTATGGGGCTCTGGTCCAAGGTGAAGGCCTTGGTGGAGTGGTGCCAGGAAAATAACCTCTCCGTCAACCTCAACAAAATGACGGGGCCGCAGTGGAGAAGGTGAAAAGCTTCAAGTTCCTCGAGGTACACATCACAGACAATCTGAAATGTTCCAACCACACAGACAGTGTGGTGAAGAAGGCGCAACAGCGCCTCTTCAACCTCAGGAGGCTGAAGAAATTTGGCTTGGCCTGTTAGTACCTCACAAACTTTTACAGATGCACAACTGAGAACATCCTGTCGGGCTGTATCACCACCTGGTACGGCAACTACACCACCCTCAACCGTAGGGCTCTCCAGAGGGTGGTGCAGTCTGCCCAACGCATCACCGGGGACAAACTACCTGCCCTCCATGACACCTACAGCAACCGCTGTCACAGGAAGGCCAAAAAGATCATCAAGGACATCAACCACCCGCAAAATATGTGTACGTGACCAACAACATGTGATTTGGTTTGTTTGATGTATTTGATAACATTCCACTCCAGCCATTATAACGTCCCCATCCTCCTCAATTAAGGTGCCACCAGCCTCCTGTGATATCTATATATAAATATATAGTTTTTTACTGCAAATGCAACTAGCTAGTTTAGCCTACTGAAACACCCGGCTCAACCAGAGAGGGATGCTATATTAGCTAGCTGTCTATGGCTATCCAACACTGGAGCTCTTCCAAGTGAAGGAAAGCTTTTTGGTTTTATACATTTATTACCACCGGGGCCCACCGGAGTAACTGCTAAACTGCTTACTGACTGTACTGAATGATTGTAGCAGGTTTACTGCTTTCTGACTGTACTACATGACAGTCACGTTAGTTATATTATGTTGCCTAGGACGTGACAATGAAGTAGGCTGTGTGTAGCGGTTAGAGGTAATGATATGAAGGTTTGGCTTGGAAAGGTCTTTTCACCTGGTCACACACAGCTGATGTGTTGTGTACTGAAGACCACAAGCGAAGGGAAGAGGTGAGAGGAGGAGAGCGCATAGATAGAAGCAAGGAGGAATTATATATGATCAAAGTGAGCAAAGTGATCATGCTGTATGTATGTGGCTGCTATGAAAGTGAACTGTTTGCGTGTGATCCGGGGTGTATTCATTCTGCCGATTCTGTTGAAAAACATTTCTTAAAACGGAAGCAAACGGAACGAAACGGGGATAAACATACCTGAATTTGTCCAATAGAAACCTCTCGTTTTGCAACTGTTGGGACTAACGATTACACCCTAGGTCAGCTAGATGCAGGCCAGAGTGTGCAAGGCGGTATTGAATGTGTCACTGTCTGTCACCTTGATTACCCAAAATCCTCACGCCCTGTGCACCGACTAGGTTGTAGCGACCTCACGACGGGTACAGGGGACATTCTAGTATCACGTAGTAGCCTAAATCTATCCATGTTACATTGAACTGGGTGAATGGAATATGAATGACAGTCATCCAATATGCTGTAATAGAAATAAGGCCGTGCTCATAAACAAAATGCCACCAACCGCCACTGGTCTGGTTGAATATATTCTGCCACTGTGTGACTATTGTCTTCTTGTTGTCTCTGCCTTATATATCAAAAGGTTGGCATATGAACTAATAGGTTATGGAGAAAATAACGCAATTATCACAACACAGGTTGTCCTAGGGCTTTTTCCCCTGGCTTGGCTTCTCCATTGATTTTAACCACGCGCTGATACTGTGATTGTGAACCGTGTCCTTGAATAATAATTTAGCTCTGTTTGCAGACAACACAACAGAAAGAGAAAAGACTCCATCTGTTGATGCTATTAAACACCATCTCTGTTCTCTTGTGCCTAATGATCCATGTATGCTGTCTAGGCTGTGTGTGTCTGTTTGTGTATAAAGCTCTACAGATCTGCACGTCTTTAACACACACATCTTTATAACCTATCTTCCTGTTAAATGGTGTTGGTTCGCCCTGGAGGCTAAATTATGTTGGCTACTAGCAGGGTTATAGAGAAGGCTGGACCTCAAAAATGTTTCTCTCTCTGAATGCCCCAGCTCTCCCTCCCTCTACCTCTCTGTTATCTCCCCTCGTCTACCCCTCAGGCCTATCCTGCTGCTACAATCGCCTGAAGCCTGGTCAGACCCAGTCTGGGGCCATTCGTCTCTCTCTCTCTCTCTCTCTCTCTCTCTCTCTCTCTCTCTCTCTCTCTCATGCCCCCGTCCCCGCAGGAGGCCTTTTGGTAATAATAATATACACTGAACAAAAATATAACAACAAATTCAAAGATTTTACTGAATTACAGTTCATTTAACTAATTTGATTGAAATAAATTCATTAAGGCCCTAATCTATGGATTTCACATGACTGGGAATACAGATATGCATCTGTTGGTCACAAATACCTTTAAAAAAGGTAGGGGCGTGGATCAGAAAACCAGTCAGTATCTGGTGTGACCACCATTTGCCTCATGCAGCGTGACACATCTCCTTCACATAGAGTTGATCATGATATTGATTGTGGCCTGTGGAATGTTGTCCCACTCCTCTTCAATGGCTGTGTAAATATATTGATATATATTGATACACAGTGCCAGTCAAAAGTTTGGGCACACCTACTCATTCAAGGCTTTTTCTTTATTTTTACTATTTTATACATTGTAGAATAATAGTGAAGACATCAAAACTATGAAATAACACATATGGAATCATGTAGTAACCAAAAAAGTGTTAAACAAATCAAAATATATTTTATATTTGAGATTCTTCAAAGTAGCCACTCTTTGCCTTGATGACAGCTTTGCACACTCTTGCCATTCTCTCAACCAGCTTCATGAGGTAGTCACCTGGAATGCATTTCAATTAACAGGTGTGCCTTGTTAAAAGTAAATTTGTGGAATTCCGTTCCTTCTTAATGCGTTTGAGCCAATCAGTTGTGTTGTGACAAGGTAGTGGTGGTATACAAAAGATAGCCCTATTTGGTAAAAGACCAAGTCCATATTATGGCAAGAACAGCTCAAATAAGCAAAGAGAAACTACAGTCCATCATTACTTTAAGACATGAAGGTCAGTCAATCCGGAACATTTCCAGAACTTTGAAAAGTGCAGTCACAAAAACCATCAAGCGCAATGATGAAACTGGCTCTCATGAGGACCTCCACAGGAAAGGAAGACCCAGAGTTACCTCTGCTGCAGAGGACAAGTTCATTAGAGTTACCAGACTCAGAAATTGCAGCCTAAATAAATGCTTCACAGAGTTCAAGTAACAGACACATCTCAATATCAACTGTTCAGAGGAGACTGCGTGAATCAGGCCTTTGTGGTCAAATTCCTGCAGAGAAACCACTGCTAAATGACACCAATAATAAGAAGAGACTTGCTTGGGCCAAGAAACACGAGCAATGGACATTAGACCGGTGTAAATCTGTCCTTTGGTCAAATGTGAGATTTTTGATTCCAACCGCCGTGGCTTTGTGACACGCCGAGTAGGTGAACGGATGATCTCTGCATGTGTAGTTCCCACCGTGAAGCATGGAGGAGGAGGTGTGATGGTGTGGGGGTGCTTTGCTGGTGACACGGTCTGTGATCACCCGACCTCAACCCAATTGAGATGGTTTGGGATGAGTTGGACAGCAGAGTGAAGGAAAAGCAGCCAACAAATGCTCAGCATAGGTGGGAACTCCTTCAAGACTGTTGGAAAAGCATTCCAGGTGACTACCTCATGAAGCTGGTTGAGAGAATGCCAAGAGTGAAGAATCTAAAATATTAAATATATTTTGATTTGTTTACCACTTTTTCGGTTACTACATGATTCCATATGTGTTATTTCATAGTTTTGATGTCTTCACTATTATTATATAATGTAGAAAATAGTAAGAATAAAGAAAAACCCTTAAATGAGTAGGTGTCCAAACTTTTGACTGGTATTGAATGTCAATTAGATATTTCTGTATTTCTAAAAACATGTTTTTTTCATTATGGGGTATTGTGTATAGATGGGTGAGACAGAACAAATACTTTTAATCAATTTTGAATTCATGCTGTAACACAACAAAATGTGGAAAAAGTCACAGGATATGAATACTTTCTGAAGGCACTGTATATGCTTTCACTTTAAAAGAGCACAGGTGACCAGTATTTTCTGTGTTTCCTGTAGAAGACCATGCACACCCTCAAACACACATGAACTGAACAGACTTTTGTGTCGTGACATGAGAGTGGGACAGGAGAGCGCCAGAGCAACAGTCTCTAAGAGCAACAGTCTGTAAGGTAAACTCCAACCTGTCACTGTCTAACACGGTGAGTGAGTGGATTCATTCGACCAGCCAGCTTGCTGTTCTCCTCACTCTGCTTTATTAACCTAAGTAATGGATAACGGTAAATTGTGTCATTGATTAAATGCTGTTTGTGGCTCTAGGGATTAGGCTGAGGATACTGAACCGCAGAGATCTCCACTAAGACTATCAGTTCAGATAAGACTTTCCACTAAGACTATTAGTTCAGATAAGACTTTCCACTAAGACTACTAGTTAAGATAAGACTTTCCACTAAGACTATTAGTTCAGATAAGACTTTCCACTAAGACTATTAGTTCAGATAAGACTTTCCACTAAGACTACTAGTTCAGATAAGACTTTCCACTAAGACTATTAGTTAAGAGAAGACTTTCCACTAAGACTATTAGTTAAGAGAAGACTTTCCACTAAGACTATTAGTTCAGATAAGACTTTCCACTAAGACTACTAGTTCAGATAAGACTTTCCACTAAGACTATTAGTTAAGATAAGACTTTCCACTAAGACTATTAGTTAAGATAAGACTTTCCACTAAGACTACTAGTTCAGATAAGACTTTCCACTAAGACTATTAGTTAAGAGAAGCCTTTCCACTAAGACTACTAGTTCAGATAAGACTTTCCACTAAGACTATTAGTTCAGATAAGACTTTCCACTAAGACTATTAGTTAAGATAAGACTTTCACTAAGACTACTAGTTCAGATAAGCCTTTCCACTAAGACTACTAGTTCAGATAAGACTTTCCACTAAGACTACTAGTTCAGATAAGACTTTCCACTAAGACTACTAGTTAAGAGAAGACTTTCCACTAAGACTACTAGTTAAGATAAGCCTTTCATTCTCCTTGCTGACTATCAGGACATGCCACTCTCTGACCTTACAGTGACCTATGCAGTGGCTACATCTCTTCAAGAGTCACTAATAGTCTGTACTTCTATAACTAGGACATTGTGATAGTTGGAAACCGGCAGGTTGTAGTTACCAAATCCTAGACCGTGAGCTGTTTAGGCACTTAACCCTTAAATTGCTCCAGTGGGAGAGGGTGATCCACCCTACCTGAGCCCTTCACCCAGCGTTCAGGACTGTGGTTATAATATTGAGGTGACAGGTGAAAGGTCATAGTGTGTGATCCACCCTACCTGAGCCCAGGCCTTCCTCCAGCGTTCAGGACTGTGGTGGCTGTACTCCTGCTGAGCCCAGGTAGAGCAGTTCAGGTGAGACACATCGCAGTATGCTGTGCCCCGCCCACCCATCTCAGAGTCCATCTTGAAGAGCCAGCGCCTCACCTCCATGTGGTCTGTCATCAGCTGGGCCAGGGTTTCATGGAGCTGGGGAGAGAGGAAAGAGAGAGGGGGGGAGAGGAGAGAGGGGGAGAGAGGAGAGAGAGAGAGAGAGAGATTAGACCAAACCAAACACAATTAGACCCAACCAAATCATGAGAAAACAAAAAGAGAATTAATTGACACATTGGAAAGAATTACCAAAAAAACAGAGCAAACCAGGATGCTATTTGGCCCTAAACAGAGAGCACACAGTGGCAGAATACCTGACCACTGTGACTGACTTAAACTGAAGGAAAGCTTTGACTATGTACAGACTCAGTGAGCATAGCCTTGCTATTGAGAGAGGTTGCCATAGGAAGACCTGGCTCTCAAGAGAAGACAAGCTATGTGCACACTGCCCACAAAATGAGGTGGAAACTGAGCTGCACTTCCTAACCTCCTGCCAAATGTATGACCATATTAGAGACACATATTTCCCTCAGATTACACAGATCCACAAAGAATTTGAAAACAAATCCAATTTTGATAAACTCCCATATCTACTGGGTGAAATACCACAGTGTGCCATCACAGTGGCAAGATGTGGGACCTGTTGCCACATGAAAAGGGCAACCAGTGAAACAAACACCATTGTAAATACAACCTATATACAGTATATATGTTTATTTATTTTCCCTGTTGTACTTTAACAATTTCAACATCGTTACAACACTGCATATAGACATAATATGACATTTGAAATGTCTCTATTGCTTTGAAACTTTTGTGAATTTTAATGTTTATTTCACACGTTTATTATCGATTTTGCTTGTTTTGCCAGTGTAAACATAAAGTATGTTTACCATACCAATAAAGCCATTTGAATTTAATTTAATTGATAGAGAGAAGAAGAAGAAGAAGAATACCTGTTGTAAGGAGTATATGTCCCACTGCCCTGGGGGCACGGTGACCCCTGCGCCAGTAAAGATCCTCCTGCCTCCAGACTTGGTGCTGTAGAGCCGGGCCACAGCAGGCTCTGGCCCCAGGAGGGGAACCCCCAGCTCATCAGCCACCGCCAAGTCATCTAAGTGGGTCACACCACCCACCATATAGGCCTGCTGACCCTGGATCAGGTTACGGATGCGTCGCAGGGTTCGAGGGCTGTACTTTAACAGCGTGGACAGACACATGTTGTGGGTCTAGATGGAGCGGAGAGGAAGAGAAAAACATTATTGAGTGTCTATTTGTCTTGGGGGGGGTTTCTGACCGGCACCCCTCTGAGTACTGGTTTCCTGACCTCCCTAGGCTACCTGTCACCCCAGACAGGTACATGCAGGGATGGAATTGAAGGATTATGGGTACTGGCTAACCTGAGCCAGGCTAGTGGTAACAGAGAGAACAGTCTATGACTTGGGTGGCTGAAGTCTCTGACCATGTTTAACGCCTTCCTCTGTGACACCGCCTGGTATAGAGGTCCGGGATGGCAGGGAGTCGGCCCCGGTGATGTACCGGGCTGTACGCACTACCCTCTGTAGCGCCTTGCTGTCGGATGCCAAGCAGTTGCCATACCAGGCGGTGATGCAGCCAGTCGAGATGCTCTCAATGGTGTAGCTATACATCTTTGAGGGTTCTGATGGCCCCTGACAAATCTTTTCAGCTTCCTCAGGAGAAAAAGGTGTTGACGTGCCCTCTTCACAACTGTGTTGGTGTGTGTGGACCGTGATCATTCCTTAGAGATGTGGACACCAAGGAACTTGAAGCCCTCGACCTGCTCCACTACAGCCCCTCCGTTTCCTATAATCCACGATCAGCTCCTTTGTCTTGCTGACGTCGAGGGAGAGGTTGTTGTCCTGGCTCCACACTGACAGGTCTCTGACCTCTTTCCTGTAGGCTTTCTCGGCAAAACGTAATGATGATGATGGAGTCATGCGCGGCCACACAGTCGTGGGGGAACAGGGAGTACAGGAGGGGACTAAGCATGCACTCCTGATTGGCACGTGTTGAGGGTCAGTTTGGTGGATATGTTGTTGCCTACCCTCACCACATGGGGGCGGCCTGTGAACAAGTCCAGGATCCAGTTGCAAAGGGAGGTGTTTAATCACAGGGTCCTTAGGTTACCAAGCTGACAAGGTAAAAATCTGTTGTTCTGCACCTGAGCAAGGCAGTTAACCCACTGTTCCCCGGGCGACGAAGGCGTGGATGATGATTAAGGCAGCCCCCCACTCCTCTCTGATTCAGAGGGGTTGGGTTAAATGTGGAAGACACATTTCAGTTGAAGGCATTCAGTTTGTGATGAGCTTTGTGGGCACTATGGTGTTGAACGCAGAGCTGTAGTCAATGAACATCATTCTCGTGTAGGTGTTTCTCTTGTCCAGGTGGGAAAGGGCAGTGTGGAGTGCAATAGAGATTGCGTCATCTGTGGATCTGATGGGGCGGTATGCGAATTTGAGTGGGTCCAGTGTGTCTGGGATGATGGTGTTGATGTGAGCAACGACCAGCCTTTCAAAGCATTTCATGGCTACAGATGTGATTGGTACAGGGTGATAATCATTTAGACAGGTTACCATGGAGTTCTTCGGCACAGGGACTATGGTGGTTTGCTTGAAACATGTAGGTATTAAAAATTGGGTCAGGGATAGGATGAAAATGTCAGTGAAGACACTTGCCAGCTGGCCAGCGCATGCTCTGAGTACACATCCTGGTAATCCATATGCGGCCTTGTGATTGTTAACATGTTTATAGGTCTTACTCACATCGGCTACGGAGAGTGTGACCACACAGTCGTCAGGAACAGCTGGTGCTCTCATGCATGGTTCAGTGTTGCTAGCCTAGCATAGAAGGTATTTATCTCGTCTGGTAGGCTCGCGTCACTGGACAGCTCGTGGCTCGGTTTCCCTTTGTATTCCGTGATAATTTGCAAGCCCTGCCACATCCGACGAACGTCAGAGCCGGTGTAGTAGGATTCAATCTTGGTCCTGTTTGATGCTTTGTCTGTTTGATGGTTCGTCGGAGGGCGCAGCGGGATTTCTTATAAGCGTCCGGATTAGTGTCCTGCTCCTTGAAAGCGTCAGCTCTAGCCTTTAGCTCAGTGCGGATGTTGCCTGTAATCCATGGCTTCTGGTTGGGATATGTACGTACAGTCACTGTGGGGATGACGTCGTCGATGCACTTATTAATGAAGCCGGTGACTGATGTGGTGTACTCCTCAATGCCTTCGGATGAATTCCAGAACATACAGTATTCAGTTTTGCTGCATTAAAGTCACCGGACTGAGTGAGCATTTTCTTGTTTGCTTATGGCCCTATACAGCTTGATGAATGCGGTATTAATGCCAGCATCGGCTTGTGGCGGTAAATCGACAGCTACAAAAAAGATATGCTGAACTAAAATATAAATGCAACACGCAACAATTTCAAAGATTTTACAGAGTTACAGTTTATATAAGTAAATCTGTCAACTGAAACAAATTAATTAGGCTCTAACCTATGGATTTGTGTGGGTCTTGCAGGGCATAGGCCCACCCACTTGGCAGCCAGGCCCAGCCAATCAGAATTAGATTTTCCCTGCAAAAGGGCTTTACTACAGACCCAAATACCCCCTCCCACTGATCACGCAGGTGAAGAAGCCGGATGTGGGCTGGTGTGCTTACACGTGGTCTGCGGTTGTGAGGCCGGTTGGACGTAGTGCCAAATTCTCTAAAACAACATTGGAGGCGGCTTATGGTAGAGAAATTAACATTAAATTCTCTGGCAACAGCTCTGTCTGACATTCCAGCAGTCAGAATGCCAATTTCACGCTCCCTCAAAAAGCATTGTGTTGTGTGACAAAACTGCACATTTTACAGTGGCCTTTTATTGTCCCTAGCACAAGGTGCACCTTTGTAATGATCGTGCTGTTTAATCAGCTTCTTGATATTCCACACCTGTCAGGTGGATGGATTATCTTGGCAAAGGAGAAATACTCACTAACAGGGATGTAAACAAATTTGTGCACAACATTTTAAAGAAATCACATTTATGGGATCTTTTATTTCAGCTGAAGTCCAACACTTTACATGTCGTCTTTCAATTTTTGTTCAGTGTTGATGAAAACACCTACTTGGTAAATTATATGGTCTGCAGGTTATGGGAAATTGGATACCTAGTCAGTTGCACAACTGAATGGTGTCTTCTGCATTTAACCCAACCCCTATGAATCAGAGAGGTTCCTTAATCAATGTGATTGGTGCCCGGGGAGCAGTTTTTGGGGGTTTTACTGCTCAAGGGAAGAACAGCAGTTTTTTCCACCTTGCAAGCTCTGGGATTTGAACCACGCTCTTAACCGCTAGGCTACCTGCAGCCCCACTATGAGGTATTCTAACTCAGGCGAGCAGAACCTCAAGACTTCTGAGTACCAGCTGTTGTAAACAAAGAGACACACATCTCCTCCCCTGAGATTACCCCGCCGCCACCGTTCTGTCCAGATACATTTATATTTACCATGTCGTTGTTCAGCCACGACTGGGAAAAACATTGGATATGACAGTTCTTCAGTTCACGTTGATAGGATAGTCTCGAACGGAGCTCCTCTAGTTTATTCACTAGTGATTGCACATTGGCCAACAGAATGGAGGGTAGAGGAAGTAGCTAACTGTGGTGGTCCCCCAGCCCCTTCTCCTCCTAACAGAACGCAGGGTAGAGGAAGTAGCCAACTGTGGTGGTCCCAGCCCCTTCTCCTCCTAACAGAACGCAGGGTAGAGGAAGTAGCTAACTGTGGTGGTCCCAGCCCCTTCTCCTACTAACAGAACGCAGGGTAGAGGAAGTAGCCAACTGTGGTGGTCCCAGCCCCTTCTCCTCCTAACAGAACGCAGGGTAGAGGAAGTAGCCAACTGTGGTAGTCCCAGCCCCTTCTCCTCCTAACAGAACGCAGGGTAGAGGAAGTAGCCAACTGTGGTGGTCCCAGCCCCTTCTCCTCCTAACAGAACGGAGGGTAGAGGAAGTAGCCAACTGTGGTGGTCCCAGCCCCTTCTCCTCCTAACATTGTAACATCAGTGATGATTAGCAGTATCAATTAAGTCAGTTTGAATTAACCTTTAAACTAGAACAGCAATTCAAAATTCCCATTAAAAATCTACTTTAATTATTCATTGGACAGAACTAGTAGAACGAGGAAACCCTGAAATAATACTGTTCAATTAATTATGAATACATTAGTATCTGTTCAGTATAATATGTTTACCTTATTTATTATCATAAATGTCTTAATATGAAACTCATTAGAAGGTAATAGAAATGCCTGATGCAGATTAATAAAATGTAACTGTTTCAGAGTGCACAGTACAGCGAATCCTCCCTTTATCCTCCCAGGTCACCACCAAACTACACCTCCTCTGGCACCCCCTAGGGGAGCATATTCAAACTACACCTCCTCTGGCACCCCCTAGGGGAGCATATTCAAACTACACCTCCTCTGGCACCCCCTAGGGGAGCATATTCAAACTACACCTCCTCTGGCACCCCCTAGGGGAGCATATTCAAACTGCAAATCCTCTGGCACCCCCTAGGGGAGCATATTCAAACTGCACCTCCTCTGGCACCCCCTAGGGGAGCATATTTAAACTACACCTCCTCTGGCACCCCCTTGGGGAGCATATTCAAACTGCACTTTTCAACTCCACACACACACAGGGAACGTTGCTCTCTCTCATTCAACAACCGTTTGAGAGCACATTCTTCGGTCTTTAAATTAAATCTCTGGTGCAATTTTACATCTATAGGGCCTGCACTACTTACTGAATTCAATAAATGTATTCAATACATTTAATTTCACCTTTATTTAACTAGGCAAGTCAGATAAGAACAAATACTTATTTAAAATGACGGCCTACACCGGCCAAACGCTAACGACACTGGACCAATTGTGCACCACCCTATGGGACTCCCAATCACACCCGGTTGTGATACAGCCTGGACAGGTGCACCCTCATTCTAGCATAATTCAACATCCTGACCGCTGCCTGATTCACCTGATTCACCATCCTGACCGCTGCCTGATTCACCATAATGACCGCTGCCT
>QNTS01010443.1:0-10797 GCA_003317085.1 Hucho hucho
TGTAAAAGCTAATGTCATCCTGTACAAGCTAATGTCAACCTGTAAAAGCTAATGTCATCCTGTACAAGCTAATGTCAACCTGTAAAAGTCTGGAACAAATTGGTACCCCAAACAGTTTTAGACTTTCACAGAATTAAAGAGGGAGCGCAGCAGGAGAAGCTCTCTCTTGATGAACACTCCCCCACCCCGAGCGAATCAGACCAGACCTCTTCATTACACAACCCCACAGATGAGCAACCACAAGCGGAAATTCAACCCCCTAGCCCAGAGCACTACTCCCTCACTGAAATGAAGGATAAATTCACCCAGCTGGAGTGAAGGCATGTGGAGCTGGAACAGCAGGTGAACACACTCCAGTCAGCACAGACCCAGACAATAGTCCAGCATAACAACACGCCCCTTAACCAGACCCGGAGAGCTGGAGGTGGAGAGAGACATACTGCACTCTGGACTGTGGTGAGACAACATCAACAGGAGAAAGAGCAGGAGCGGAAGAAGAAGGCCCAGGGGCAGAAGAACACTAGAGGAGAAGGTGAGAGTGCTGGAGGAGATGGTGAGAACGATGACGTGTGACAGAGAACAAGCCATTAGAGAGCTGGACACTCCCACAGAGAAGCCGGCAGAACAGTCCACCCCAGACCCTGACCATAGCCTCAATATCACAGCAGGACAGACAAATGAAGAACCTCAAGCCCAGGGGACCCCCCCCTCTGAGCACCCCCCCTGTCAGAACCCCCCTGATAGCCCCCCCACACCCACAGGCCACTCCTTATGGACTCAAATGGGAAATGTATACAAGAAAATTAACTTTTTTCCCAAACACACAGTGCCTAAACTCTGGGGTCCAAACACCCAGCGTGCTCTAGACCTGCTGTCTGAGGACCAACTAGGTTCACCCAGCCACAAAATAATACACACAGGCACAAACAACCTGAGAGCACAGCACTCAAGGGAGTGATTGAAAAAGCTTCTTCTACTTTCCCCAACCCTGCTACCACAAAAATACCACACAGCGGGTAAACGCAAGTATTTCCCATGACTCAAAACCAAATGTTTACCTGGCCCACCACTCCACCATGGACTTGAACAGCTTTTACGACCAGGTCCACCTATACAAGGCAGTAGTGCCCACTTTCGCAAAGACCCTAAAAGCACATCTCCCTCAACTGCAGCCCCAACACCTCACACAGGAGCAACAGATCAATGGATAACCCGCCCAGACCAGCGAGACCCCCGTCCCCCCCGTCGGACCTACACATCGAGGACCCACGCAGAGAGGACCAACATCCGGACCACAGCACCACCCCCACCCCAAACAATCAACACCCCCCCAAGTCAACCATGCCCACACCCCATTTATGCCCCTCCTGCCCACCCCATGCCCCCCACTCCCACAAAGAGGGCCTCAACATGGAAGTCACACATACGCCCAGGCCGTGAGCAGGCAAACAGGCCCCACTCTTACACTAGCCCAAGCCAATGGCTTGTGCCAGATACTCAGCAGGCTCTGCTCACACTTACTGGTCTGAGGCCAAACCACACAACTAACAACATTGGACACTTTATGGAACACAAAGCCTTCACTAACTCATCCTGGAATATCCAAGGCCTGAGGTCATCTGCCTTTGGCCTAAATAGCAGGAACCTGGACTTCACCAAAGAAATACAGACATTGTCATCCTACAAGAACCTTGGTGTGAAGGAGATGGACCCAACCTCAACCAATAGTCTCTCAGTTCACTCAGTCCCTATTAGATCACAGCAAAATCACAATCTACTTTGAACAGAGTAGTAATCAACCATGAGGCATCGGAGCTGAGCAAAGAGGAGTTGAAAACAACACGATAACTAATGTAAAATATACTGTGTCCATAAAATGCATATACAGTAGGTTCAGAACCTTTGTGAAACAGCACAGTTAAAAGATATATGGAAATATCGTAGAAATCAAACTGGATGGTGTTCAGAGATAGATGGGAGGGGTTGAGTGGAGCTGAAGGATGGGACTGGATGGTGTTCAGAGATAGATGGGAGGGGTTGAGGGTAGCTGAAGGATGGGACTGGATGGTGTTCAGAGATAGATGGGAGGGGTTGAGTGGAGCTGAAGGATGGGACTGGATGATTCAGAGATAGATGGGAGGGGTTGAGGGGAGCTGAAGGATGGGACTGGATGGTGTTCAGAGATAGATGGGAGGGGTTGAGGGGAGCTGAAGGATGGGACTGGATGGTGTTCAGAGATAGATGGGAGGGGTTGAGGGGAGCTGAAGGATGGGACTGGATGGTGTTCAGCGATAGATGGGAGGGGTTGAGGGTAGCTGAAGGACAAAAACAAACATAATATAACTATTGTAAAATACTTCGGAAAGTATTCAGACTCCTTGAATTTCTCCACATTTTGTTACATTACAGCCTTATTCTGAAAATGTGCTAAATTGTTTTTTTCCTCCTCTATCTACACACAATGACCCATAATGATGAAGAAAAAACAGTTTTTTTTGTTTTTGCTAATTTATAAAAACTTAAACTGAAATATATAGTTTATTTAACTATTCAGACCGTTTACTCAGTACTTTGTTGAAGCATCTTTGGCAGCGATTACAGCCTCGAGTCTTCTTGGGTATGACGCTACAAGCTTGGCACACCTGTATTTGGGGAGTTTCTCCAATTAATCTCTGCAGATCCTCTCAAGCTCTGTCAGGTTGGATGGGGAGAGTTGCTGAACAGCTATTTTCAGGTCTCTCCAGAGATGTTAGATTGGGTTCAAGTCTGGGCTTTGGCTGGGCCACTCAAGGACATTCAGAGACTTGTCCCGAAGCCACTCCTGTGTTGTCTTGGCTGTGTGCTTAGAGTCTTTGGAAGGTGAACCTTTGCCACAGTTTGAGGTCCTGAGCACTCTAGAGCAGGTTTTCATCAAGGATTCCTTTGTTATTTGCTCTGTTGATTTTTCTCTCGATCCTGACTAGTCTCTGAAAAACATCCCCACAGCATGATGCTGCCTCCGCCATGCTTCACCGTAGGAATGGCGCCAGGTTTCTTCCAGACATGATACTTGGCATTCAGACCAAAGAGTTTAATCAGACCAGGAACCTTGTTGGTCTGAGAATCTTTAGGTGCCTTTTGGCAAACTCCAAGCGGGCTGCCATGTGCCTTTTACTGAGGAGTGGCTTCCGTCTGGCCACTCTACCATAAAGGCCTGATTGGTGAAGTGCTGCAGAGATGGTTGTCCTTCTGGAAGGTTCTCCCATCTCTACAGAGGAACTCTAGAGCTCTGTCAGAGTAACCATCTGGTTCTTGGTCACCTCCCTGACCAAGGCCCTTCTCCCACGATTTCTCAGTTTGGCCAGGCTGCCAGCTCTAGGAAGAGTCTTGGTGGTTCCAAACTTCTTCCATTTAAGAATGATGGCGGCCACTGTGGGGACCGTCAATGCTGCAGACATTTTATGGCACCCTTCCCCAGATCGGTGCCTCGACACAATCCTGTCTTGGAGCTCTACGGACAATTCCTTCGACCTCATTGCTTTGTTTTTGGTCTGACATACACTGTCAACTGTGGGACCTTACATAGACAGCTGTGTGCAATCAATTGAATTTACCACAGGTGGACTCCAATCAAGTTGTAGAAACATCTCAAGGATGATCAATGGAAACAGGATGCACCTAAGCTCAATTTTGTGTCTCATAGCAAAGGGTCTGAATACTTATGTTAATAATAACAATAACCATTTCTGTTTTACATTTTTTATACATTTGCGACAATTTCCACCAACCTGTTTTCATTATGGGGTATTGTGAGTAGATTGTTGCAAATTTTTTTTTTATTAAATACATTTTACAATAAGGCTGTAACGTAACAAAATGTGGAAAAAGTCAAGGGGACTGAATACTTTCCGAAGTATGTATATGCTGGAAGTAGAAGCCTAAGTGTTTTCATCCATTAGTCCAATTAGGGGAGGGGTGGGAAAATAATAAATGAAAATATATCTGTAATACATATGTATATATAAATACGTACAAAATACAGTACCAGTCAAAAGTTTGGACACACCAAACTCAATCAATTTAAAAAATATATATTTTCTACATCTTGGCATTCTCTCAACCAGTTTCATGAGGTAGTCACATGGAATTCATTTCAATTAACAGGTGTGCCTTGTTAAAAGTTAAGTTGTGGAATTTCTTTCCTTAATGCGCTTGAGACAATCACTTGTGTTGTGACAAGGTAGGGGTGGTATACAGAAGATAGCCCTATTTGGGAAAAGACCAAGTCCGTATTATGGCAAGAACAGCTCAAATAAGCAAAGAGAAACGACAGTCCGTCATTACTTTAAGACATTAAGGTAGGTCAATGCGAAACATTTCTAGATTTGAAAGTTTCTTCAATTGCATTCGCAAAAACCATCAAGCATTATGATGAAACTGGCTCTCATGAGGAACGCCACAGTAAAGGAAAACCCAGAGTTACCTCTGCTGCAGAGAATAAGTTCAATAGAATTTCTAGCCTCAGATTGCAGCCCAAATAAATGCTTCACAGAGTTCAAGTAACAGACACATCTCAACATCAACTGTTCAGAGAAGACTGTGTGAATCAGGCCTTCATGGTTGAATTGCTGCAAAGAAACCAATATTAAAGGACACCAATAAGAAGAAGAAACTTGCTTGGGCCAAGAAACATGAGCAATGGACATTAGACCAGTGGAAATCTGTCCATTTTAGATTTTTGGTTGCAACCGCCGTGTCTTTGTGAAACACAGAGTAGGTGAACGGATGATCTCCGCATGTGTGGTTCCCACAGTGAAGCATGGAGGAGGAGGTGTGATGGTGCTTTGCTGGTGACACTGTCTGTGATTTATTGAAGTCACACTTAACCAGCATGGATACCACAGCATTCTGCAGCGATACGCCATCCCATCTGGATTGCACTTAGTGGGACTATCATTTGTTTTTCAACAGGACAATGACTCCTCCAGACTGTGTAGGGGCTATATGACCAAGAAGGAGAGTGATGGAGTGCTGCATCAGATGACCTGGTCTCACCAATCACCCGACCTCATGTCAAGATTCTCAGTGTAGCATGTAGGTAGAGTCAGGCGCAGGACAACGGAGATGAGTATTCAATAAGATTTACCAAAATTGGTAGTAAAAGACATCTAACAATAAACAAACACGCACAAAACCATGAGGGGAAACAGAGCGTTTAAATAAGGAACAAATAATTAAGTGATTGGAAACCAGGTGTGTATAATGTAGACAAAAACATAGAAAATGAAAAGTAGATCGCCGGGCAGCTAGAAAACCGGTGACGTCGACCGCCGAAAGCCGCCCGAACAAGGAGAGGGACCAACTTCAGCTGATGTCGTGACCCCTCAACCCAATTGAGATAGTTTGGGATGAGTTGGACCGCAGAGTGAACGAAAAGCATCCAACAATTCAACAAGTAACTCTGTGTTGTTGTTTTTTGTCGCACTGCTGTAAATGAGAACTTGTTCTCAACTGGCCTACCTGGTTAAAAAAATGAGATTTTTTTTTTTTTTATGTGTAAACTCCTTCAAGACTGTTGGAAAACATGAAGCTGTCTGAGAGTATGCCAATCAAGTGCGCAAAGCTGTCATCAAGGCAAAGGGTGGCTACTTTGAAGAATATTTTTTGGTTACTACATGATTCCATATGTGTTATGTCATAGTTTTTATGCCTTCACTATTATTTTACAATGTAGAAAATAGTACAAATAAAGAAAAACCCTTGAATGAGTAGGTGTGTCCAAACTTTTGACTGGTACTAACTACAGTTGAAGGCGGAAGTTACATACACTTAGGTTGGAGTCATTAAAACTCATGGGAAAATCATAAGAAATCAGCCAAGACCTCAGAAAATTTATTGTAGACCTCCACAAGTCTGGTTCATCCTTGGGAGCAATTTCCAAACACCTGAAGGTACCACGTTCATTTGTACAAACAATAGTACGCAAGTATAAACACCATGGACCACTTAGCCGTCACACCGCTCAGGAAGGAGACACGTTCTTTGGTGCGAAAAGTGCAAATAAATCCCAGAACAACAGCAAAGGACCTTGTGAAGATGCTGGAGGAAACAGGTACAAAAGTATTTATATCCATAGTAAATCGAGTCCTATATCAACATAACCTAAAAGGCTGCTCAGCAAGGAAGAAGCAACTGCTCCAAAACCACCATAAAAAAGCCAGACTACGGTTTGCAACTGCACACGGGGACAAAGATCGTACTTTTTGGGGAAATGTCCTCTGGTCTGATGAAACAAAAATATAACTATTTGGCCATAATGACCATCGTTATGTTTGGAGGAAAAAGGTGGATGCTTGCAAGCCGAAGTAAACCATCCCAACCGTGAAGCATGAGGGTGGCAGCATCATGTTCTGGGGGTGCTTTGCTGCAGGGGGGACTGGTGCACTTCACAAAAAAGAGGACATCATGAGGGAGGAAAATGATGTGGATATATTGAAGCAACATCTCAAGACATCTTTAGGAAGCTTGGTCGCAAATGGGTCTTCCAAATGGACAGTGACCCCAAGCATACTTCCAAAGTTGTGGCAAAATGGCTTAAGGACAACAAAGTCAAGGTATTGGAGTGGCCATCACAAAGCCCTGACCTCAATCCTATAGAAAATTTGTGGGCAGAACTGAAAAAGCGTGTGCGAGCAAGGAGGCCTGACTCAGTTACACCAGCTCTGTCAGGAGGAATGGGCCAAAATTCACCCAACTTATTGTGGGAAGCTTGTGGAAGGCTACCCGAAGCAATTGACCCAAGTTAAACAATTTAAAGGCAATGCTACCAAATACTAATTGAGTGTATGTAAACTCAGAGATCAACTGGGAATGTGATGAAAGAAATAAAAGCTCAAAGAAATAATTCTCTCTACTATTATTCTGACATTTCACATTCTTAAAATAAAGTGGTGATCCTAACTGACCTAAAACAGGGAATTTTTACTAGGATTAAATGTTAGGAATTGTGAAAAACTGAGATTAAATGTATTTGGCTAAGGTGTATGTAAACTTCTGACTTCAACTGTATGTTAACGTGAGCTATTTTGAGCACTTTACTTGGAAGCTGAGCAGCAGTAGATATTCTCATGTTATTTATGTTAGTGCAGGGTGAGCTGCACACAGTGGACTTCCTACTAGGGTACCCCGGCTCAGTATAATCTGGTTTATAGGCACACGATTACTGCATACAATAGCTGTAGGATCAGCAGAGGCATTCAGGGCAGTTAGAGGGACATACAGTGTCTTGCAAAAGTATTCACCCCCTTGGCGTTTTTCCTATTTTGTTGCATTACAACCTGTAATGTTAAATGGATTTTTATTTGGATTTCATGTAATGGACATACACAAAATAGTCCAAATTGGTGAAGTGAAATGAAAAAAATCACTTGTTTCAAAAAATTCACAAAAATGTAAAACGGAAAAGTGGTGTGTGCATATGAATTCACCCCCTTTGCTATGAAGCCCCTAAATAAGATCTGGTGCAACCAATTACCTTCAGAAGTCACATTATTAGTTCAATAAAGTCCACCTGTGTGCAATCTAAGTGTCACATGATCTGTCACATGATCTCAGTATATATACACCCTGTTCTGAAAGGCCCCAGAGTCTGCAACACCACTAAGCAAGGGGCATCACTAAGCAAGCAGCACTATGAAGACCAAGGAGCTCTCCAAACAGGTCAGGAAAAAAAGTTGTGGAGAAGTACAGATCAGGGCTGGGTTATAAAAAAAATATCAGAAACTTTGAACATCCCACGGAGCACCATTAAATCCATTATTAAAAAATGGAAAGAATATGGCACTACAACAAACCTGCCAAGAGAAAGCCACCCACCAAACTCACGGATCAGGCAAGGAGGGCATTAATCAGAGATGCAACAAAGAGACCCAAGATAACCCTGAAGGAGCTGCAAAGCTCCACTGCGGAGATTGGAGTATCTGTCCATAGGACCACTTTAAGCCGTACTCTCCACAGAGCTGGGCTTTATAGAAGAGTTGCCAGAAAAAAGCCATTGCTTCCAGAAACAAATAAGCAAAAATGTTTGAGGTTCTCCAAAAGGCATGTGGGAGACTCCCCAAACATATGGAAGAAGGAACTGTCAGATGAGACTTAAATAGAGCTTTTTGGACATCAAGGAAAACGCAATGTCTGGCGCAAACCCAACACCTATCATCACCCCGAGAACAGCATCCCCACAATGAAGCATGGTGGTGGCAGCATCATGCTGTGGGGATGTTTTTCATCGGCAGGGACTGGGAAACTGGTCAGAATTGAAGGAATGATGGATGGCGCTAAATGCAGAGAAATTCTTGAGGGAAACCTGTTTCAGTCTTCCGGAGATTTGAGACTGGGACGGAGGTTCACCTTCCAGCAGGACAATGACCCTAAGCATACTGCTAAAGCAACACTCGAGTGGTTTAAGGGGAAACCTTTAAATGTCTTGGAATGGCCTAGTCAAAGCCCAGACCTCAATCCAATTGAGAATCTGTGGTATGACTTAAAGATTGCTGTACACCAGCGGAACCCATCCAACTTGAAGGAGCTGGAGCAGTTTTGCCTTGAAGAATGGGAAAAAATCCCAGTGGCTAGATGTGCCAAGCTTATAGAGACATATCCCAAGAGACTTTCTGCTGTAATTGCTGCAAAAGGTGGCTCTACAAAGTATTGACTTTGGGGGGGGTGAATAGTTATGCACGCTCAACTTTTCAGTTATCAGTTTTTTCAGTTGTTTGTTTCACGATAAAAAATATTTTGCATCTTCAAAGTGGTAGGCATGTTATATAAATAAAATGATACAACCCCCCAAAAAAATCCATTTTAATTCCAGGTTGTAAGGCAACAAAATAGGAAAAATGCCAAGGGAGGTGAATAATTTCTCATGCCACTGTATGACCACAATAGAGACACATGTTTCCCTCAGATTACACAGACCCACAAAGAATTTGAAAACAAATCAAACAATGATAATCTCCCATACCTGTTAGGCGAAATACCGTAGTGTGCACACCATTGCCATGGGAAAAGGGCAACCAGTGGAGCACAAACAACATTATGAATGCAACCTACATTGCACATTGTTACAGTTAATGTCTGTAGTCTTTAAAAAACATTTGTGAGTGTTATGTTTGCTAATGTTCCCTTGTTTATTTACCTTTTTGTTTACTGTCTATTCCATTTGCTTTGGCAATGGAAACACATGTTTCCCATGGCATTAAAGCCTTTTGAATTTAATTGAGGGAGAGTGAGAGCGAGAGAGGAGACAGAGACAGAGTGAGACAGAAAGAGAGAGAGAGAGAGAGAGAGAGAGAGAGAGAGAGAGAGAGAGATTGTGCTATAGTCTGTGTGTGTGTGTGTGTGAGTGAGTGTGTGTGTCAGTGTGCGTACATGTGTGTGAGTGTGAGTATGTCAGGACCTTTGCATTGTGGCTTGGTCCCGTTCCATGTGCGGTCCTTAGTGCAGACCAGGGTTGAAGCTCGGTCAGCGTCCATAGTGAAGCCTGGGGCACACCGGAAACTCACAGTGCTGTTATAGGTGAAGTCACTGCCCAGACTCAAACCATTAGCTGGCACACCTGGGTCCCCACACATAATAACTGGAGGAAAGTAGGGAGGTAGGGAGGGAAGGAGGGAAGGAAGGGACAGAGGAAGGGATGGAGAGAGGGAGGAAGGCAAGGAGGAAGGGAGGGAGGGAGGGGAGAGAGAGACAGAGAGTCATTGAAACATCCCAATTAAGTATGTTCCCCAATTCCACACTATATTTATAATTCACTAGCTCATCATCCTGGAGGAAGGCTCTATGTTGATTTCCTTTGTATTTGGGAAGACAAAGCACTTCAGATGCAATTAAAGAGAGTAAACACATTGTCTAAATCCCACAAGATGAGGTCTGTAAGACTGGAATAGTTAATGAACTGTTATATGCTGTCGTCCCCAAAGCAACTAACATGTCAAACAAACTTTCCAATCTAGACAGCTACATGTCTCCCATGGCTTCACAGCCAATAAGCTGTTGAAATATAAAATACCCTTCCTAGACAGTTCTTATTATAGCCTATGGCTTCAAGTGGTCTTACAGGAAACAAAACTCTGAGAAAACAAACTTTCAATTGCATTGTAGTAAAACTGAGGTACCCTATTACTGCGAGATACTTCACTATCCCTCCCCATGGAGACGCAAGAGCCAGAATGTCTACCAGTGCCTGAGCCTACTCTTCTAATACCTACAAGCTGAGGAAACTGTTGTTCTTGGAGCCGTAATGTGACTTTGACTGTGCACTCTTCAATATAATTTACACAAGCTTCCAACCGATGTAACTTCTATACTACTCCCCAAGGTATTCCACCAGTTGTATTCTTGTAAGAAGTCAAAACCCTTGTCTCTCAGTCTATCCTTCTAGGAGATAGACCACTGTGTGAGACCAGGACATTTACACCCAGAATATCTGGCTGTGACTAAGTGTTATCATCATCCATTTTGCATCACGCTGGGATTATTTCTGAATTTTGAAAGTTACATATCTTGAAAACTTGATTTCTGATAAGCAAAACACGTTGAGACTATAAATAAATAGCACAACTGTTCCTTTAAGGGCAAACACTACCATCCATTGAAATTAACAAGCACAGTTTATATGGGGTATACCAGGGTGTCAACTGTGTGTTTTATATGGGGTATACCAGGGTGTCAACTGTGTGTTTTATATGGGGTATACCAGGGTGTCAACTGTGTGTTTTATATGGGGTATACCAGGGTGATAACTGTGTGATTATATGGGGT
>QNTS01010444.1:0-5000 GCA_003317085.1 Hucho hucho
TAAGTGAAGGGGAAGGTGCTGGGGGGATAAGGTTACAGAGAATGTGCTGGGTGGTTAAGGTTAGAGAGAAGGTGCTGGGTGGTTAAAGTGAAGTGGGAAGGTGCTGGGATATTAAGGTTAGAGAGAAGGACCTGGGGGTTAAGATTAGAGAGAAGGTGCTGGGGTATTAAGGTTAGAGAGAAGGTGCTGGGGGGTTAAAGTGAAGGGGAAAGGTGCTGGGGAGGTAAGGTTAGAGAGAAGGTGCTGGGAGGTTAAAGTGAAGGGGGAAGGTGCTGGGGGGATAAGGTTAGAGAGCAGGTGCTGGGGGGTTAAGGTTAGAGAGAAGGTGCTGGGGGTTTAAAGTGAAGGGGGGATGTGCTGGGGGATAAGGTTAGAGAGAAGGTGCTGGGGTTTAAAGTGATGGGGGAAGGTGCTGAATAGACACAAATAAAGAACAATGATATTATACTATTATGATCATTGATCACAACTCTAAAACACAAATCAGCAGTATGTAGAATTTGAATTACACACTGACTTCAGAAATACAGTGGTCTGGCCAATATGACAATATTGTAACAATTGCATGTAACAAATGCATAAATTAAGAGTTCAATTCCAAAACGCTATATATCCATTTTCAGAAATGTTGGTATTTTATTGTAATTAGAAATTATGAAAGAGATTGTTATGTTTTTTCACTATCTAATCACGGTGTGGGTTTGTTCAATGTATTTGTTTAAAATCTATCACTGGATTGTTTCATTTCAGAGACAAATAACCATGTTTTTTTTTCAAAACGCTATATAGCCGCCTCTCAGAGAAATAAGTAGTACTACTATGTTTTACAGTCAAATGTAACAAAAAACTTCTAGCAGATACCCATAGACTTCCAGTCATTGTGCTAATGCTAGTTAGCATTGGCTCACGAAACTACCTCTAACTTCACACTGGACACATAAAAATGGAATCCACAAGTTAATCTGACTCCGTGGAAATAGATAAAGGGCCTAATTGCCCAAATCCTGAAGTATCCCTTTAAGAAACCTAGGTGTAGGTGAGACAATCACATATCACTGTCAAATATACAGGATAAGAACATTCCATTCCAGCTAAAAAATAGATATGTTTTTATTTGAAAAATACGATATATGAACAAAACAAAATCTGAGAACAGTAATATTTTACACACACATGAAGGTACCCATAACCAATAATTTCTTAGGAAAAAAAATGGTGGATATAGCGTTTTGGAAGTAAACTCTTCAAATCTATCCCTGAGTAAAGTAGTCATAGTTCTGGTTCCAGTCAACATTCAAAACGTAAAGTTTTGTCATGTCTGTTCAGCTTACCCAGAACATCTAGCTTTACATCTGCAACATTCCGATTATTACAGACACACTCATACGAGCCCTTGTCATTGTACACAGCAGAGCTGATTGTGAGAGAGGTGTTGATTTTCAACCTCTTTCCTTCAGTTAATTTTCCTTGATCAATCTTGGCAACGACCGGGCCATCCAACATCCTCCAAACGATGCCAATGTCACAGGTTGCATCACAAGGGAGAGTGACATTGTCCTTCAAATTCACAGTTTTAAGAATGATACCACTACCAATCGAGGGACATTCTGTGAAAACGGTCAAGAAGCAAAAGAAATACAAGGATTATTAGGTTTACATATTTGTAGCTAAACTAAATACTCAACATATTTGACAATTAGGCTAATACAGTGAACACACTCAATGATGTTGATCAAGAGACCAGTTCACACAAAAATAACATAGTGTATCTAAAATTATTAATTTAGGAAAAACGTACCAAGGCCAACCATCAACGTAAAAACACAGTAGAGGAGTTTCCAACCCATGTTGTGCTTTACTGCCGAAAGATTTAAAATCTGTGAAATTGAAAGCATGCTAAAATGTGGATTATTGTTATGTCTAAAAAACATGTGGATTATTGTTGTGTTATGTCTAAAACTATTTAGCCATCACTAAAATAGTAGCCTACTAAGAAACTCTTGTTTTTATTGCAAAACGTTTTGCTTTGGTTTGCTATGGTGTGCACTAATGATTACAGACCTATAAAACACTTTTTTTTTCAAAGGCAATTGCCGTCCATTAAAACAACATTCATTCATCACATACACCTTACAAACTATTTAAGAAACAAGTATCTTATGCCACCTCCGAACCACAAACAAACAGATTTACAATATAATGTACTTCATTTACCAAACTATAGATGTTTCACCTTGAGCGTTGGTTGTTCTGAGAAATAACTACTTTCGTTTTCTTCTTCATTGGATTTTTTTAAGGTGCATTACCGCCACCAACTGGACTGGAGTGTTAACCAGAGACAGGAAGCTCTAAATCCTACACATTATTCTCATCTCCCTAAGGAAGCGAAATAGATAATTAAATACTACACCCCCTGAAGATTTCCCCAGCAGTTCACTTAATATTGGCTCTTCAACCCCATTACTCCTTAAATCTAACAACAATCTCTCCCTTTCCCTCCCATATTGCTGGCACTGAAATTGAACATGTTTCACTGTCTCCATCTCCTCCTGACAATGATCACACCACCCAGTCGGATGTTTTCCTACCAATTTCAATGTCCTGTTGAGCCTTGTGTTTCCCAGTCTCAGCCTTGTGATTACACTTTCCTCCCTTTTCTCTCAGCCTGAGGATCTCCCTGCTCCCCACATTTTCCTAGATATTATACAGGTGTCATCCCTTTCCCTCCCTGTTCCACAACTCTTGCCATTTGTTTTTAAGTTTTTAACCACTGTTCTCATAAACCCTTGGCTTCTGCTTTACTGATTGACAATTCCATTTCAACATTAAGATGTTTAAGAGGCTGCTTGGTGATAACATCCACCTCCGCATTCCCCTCTACTCCCACATGAGCTGGTACCCAGAGGAACATCACAATTACCACCATCTGTTTCACCCTATACAAGCACTGCAAAACCTCATACAATACATCCTGTCTGCTCTGAGACACAAATTAATTTAAGCTCATCAGTGCTTCACAGGAGTCAGAGCAGATGACTACCCTGTCATCCTCACCTCCTCTGCCCACTCTGCAGCCAAGAGTATGGCCATCTCCACTGTGTAAACAGATAAATGACCCGCTGCTCTTTTCGTCACTGCCACCTTAAACTCAGGAACACTAAAAGCTGCTCCTGTCCTGCCTGTTTTAGGGTCCTTAGATCAATCTGTGAATATATGAAAGAAAGCAGAGTACTGTGTTCTTAAATGTTCACTTACACAACTGAATCTACTCCTTTCTCAACATATCTTAGCCTCTCAAGCAACCCTAGATCTATCACTAGCTGAGGGAACAACCAAGGTGGGATAGCAGGAAAACCACAGAGGGGCTAAACTCCTTCCAAATAACCCAATCTCTCTAGCCATGCCATTACCTATCCACCCAAAGCTTGTATTCAGACTTCGCTCATGCTCCCAGCACTCAAGGAGCACTTTCTTGTAGGATGTGTGACCTTATGTCTTTGTAATTTTACTCAATATGTCATGGTTAGCTGTTGTCTTCATAACTATAACGGCATCTCTCCCAACTCTACCTGCATCTCTGCCACCTGGATTATATCTAGCTTTAAAAAATGAAAGATGTCTGAGATGCTGATCCATATAATCCAGTGATGTAAAGTGACCTTTACAGCGCTATATATATAATTTTCAACGCCATTATATCTGCCCCCCACTCTGTTCCGGACAGGCAACGCATCACATTCAATATTTTCTTTCCATCGCCCATGTCATTCGAGAGTGTCAAACCAGACCCCCAGGAACCTAAAAACTCCTGATTGCCATCACCGTTAACAGAACTGCATGAAAACATTGCTGGGGGCGAAGGACACTGTCTACCGGTGTACGGCTAGCTAGCTACCGTTGTCGCCCCTGCCCCTTCTTCTGTGGGGTATGTCGGTGGTTGGCATTAAACGTTATTGTGCATCACCTACTGGACTGGAGCGCCCCACGCCTCCTTCATGTCCTAGCTTAAAAATGTACAGTAAAATTAGAAAGAGGGGTTCCTGCAGATGCAGGAATGCCCCCATTTGATTTAACATGGAAGGTCAGTTAAGAACAAATTCCTATTTACAATGACGGCCTACCCTGGGACAATTGTGCACATCCCTATGGGACTCCCAACCACAGTCGGATGTGATGTAGCTTGGACTCGAACTAGGGACTGCAGTGACCCCTCTTGCACTGAGATGCTGGGATCCCCGAGTGCAAGAAGGCCCAGAAACGCAGGCCACAATTGCCCCCTTCTTGGTTGTCAGCCTACCCATTTACTATTTGCATAATCTATGGATGCATACAAATAAATAAATAGAAAAAAAAAGTATAAAAAATGAATAAATTGTCGGATGCATTTGCTGCGATAATAAGGGATAGAGGTGATACAATATAGGATTTTTATTTTATTTTAGAATTTCCTTGTAAAATAACAATTTGTACACATGAGTCCTCCAAATCAGTTTAATCATCAATATGACTGTTATTGATACTCAATTATTTATATTTTGCAAGTATGATTACCTTTTGAATCAGACATATCATGTTCTGACTTGAACTTGTTCAGCACATTTTGTTGGATCATACTGGTGTCAGGGTCTTGTAGTTGCTTACAACGACCACTAGATGGTAGTGTAACCTCATTCCTAAAGCCCTTGCTCAGTTAGAAATCAATCTGACCCCAGTAGCGGTAACTCTAATCCGCAGAGGACCTGCCAGGCAATCACTCACCTCATTCAACCAATTACAGTCTTGGTGGAAGGCTATGACTACTTGTGCTGACTGTGTACCTCGACAACCATGTTTGAGGTTTGAACAACCTCTGGGCTATGTGGTTGTCTTTGAATCTGGGACGTGTCTTTCCATGTTGATGATACTGCACGTTGGTCTGACTCTATGCTTAAGGGCCTGAAATAGTCAAACGGTGGTTCAAAGAGAATGAGTCAATGTTGAACTAATGTTTTACTAAGGTT
>QNTS01010444.1:10000-12190 GCA_003317085.1 Hucho hucho
AGCCCTGTTGATTGTTGTGTATTCTCTGTGCTCTTTTAAGCAGTGGAATCAGTCAAAATTCTCTGTGACTGTCTGCTTTCTTTAAGCTTGGTCCATCAGAATCTAAGTCTCCATTTTAGTTTTTGGGGCGACTTTAACCCTCTCAACCAATTGGTGTTCCAGCCACCATTTTGCTTCTGTTCCATCCTCTAAACCCACTCTATGCTAGCTTTCCTTAATGTAATTTAACCAAATATCAACTCACCATACCCCACTTATCAATACAAACTCAGATATTGCATATTTTCAATACATTCACACAACTGTTAGCCCATATTATCCATCCATCCTCAATCCGTCGAATAATACAGTATCTTCCTGAAAGCAATGTTGTGGACATTACCTCTGTAACAGGATAAAAACACTTGTGCACGAGTACGCACACACACACACACAGACACACACACACACACACACAGAGGAAACAGGAAAAAGCAACATGAACAGGTGCAGGATATAGTATATACACACTATATTGCAGCTGGGAGCCAGTGCCTGAAATATGTCAAATTAATCATTAAATTAATCATTCATCACACACACGCACAGGCACACACACACTAACCTTCTCTATTCTCAGAAGCTCCCTCTCCCCTATAGATTCTCTTTTTACTAATCCGTGACATCACATCCTGTGACGGTGATGTCACATCCTCTCTGTAAAGGTATTATGCTTATTGGATGAGTGACACCATACTTCCATTTCAAACACATTTAATTTGATTGTGCCGCCCGCAACGCACCACCTAGCACAAGAACCATAACACAACTCGGAAAGAACTTTGAGGGTCCATGTCCGTTTCAGTCCTTGCATGACCCCTCGGAGGCAGTAACACCACCTGGTCGTTGACGACAGGCTACGGATGACGACAAAGTCTGTTCAAAGTCTCTCTGTCCAGGACACAAGGGTCTGTCTGTCAAGAGCTTGAATCATGTCAATGAGTCAATGGGTTGTCCTCCCCAGTCAACCCCAACCAGCATCAGGGCTGTAGCGAATTAGGGGGTGAGGTGGGGGTGGATAGAGAGTCTTTTGGGGTCCAGGATGTTGCCTCTTCTTGTGACTTTGGTCTCCAAGTCAAGTGGAGCTGCCTGCCCCTCACTTATCCATCTGGATGGTGAAGGACTGGCGTATCCGCACCACCTCACTGGCACACAGGTGTCCATATAGTTTATTGTACCACTCTGGGAACCGACCCCTGGAAAGCGAGAGACAGAGAGGAGACACCTTTTAATATCAGACCATGCTCATAGAGTTACTTTGATTTAGAGAGGAGATGTTTTAGCATCAGACCAGAGTTACTTTGATTTAGAGAGGAGATGTTTAACTTCTCAGGGAGCAGCTCCTGAGGTGACGGTTTTGGAGAGCCTGGCGTGCCCAAAGTAAAATGCCTCCCATTCAGGCCCAGAAAATAGGATATGCATATATTTAGTACCATTGGATAGGAAACACTCTGAATTTTCCAAAACTGTTAACCATTTGTCTGTGAGTGAAACAAAACGGATATGGCAGGCAAAACCCCGAGGAATTTCTGTCCTGGAAAAAGTGATTTTGACACATTGCTCATTTGGGAACCCCTCCCTCATGAAAATGACCATATAAGGGCATATGAATGCAGTACACATCGCTTCCTTATGATGTCAGCAGCCTCGAGATGGTGTTTCCCTCCATTTTGGATGCATTAGCCCAGAGAAAACGACCAAACAAGTGGGTCCCCCCTTGATGTCAACAGTACCCAGGGCGCGCGCCCGAGAAGTCGCGCAGTGTCTTATTTACCGTCTTTAGAGCTCAGTTTATATTCCGGTTGATTTATAATAGTAAATATACGTAAAAGTGTTCCTAAGGATACATTTAAAACTATGTTTGAATGTTCTTGGACAAGTTTATAGGTATAAGATGAACGAGTTCGCGCCACGTTTCAATGGACTAGTGGAGGCTGTCGTTTCTGACTATGACGCGCGAACCAAATGGAGATTTATGGATATAATACATTACTTTTTCTAACAAAAGAACCATGGATTGTCTTCGTTGGACACTTAGGATGACCTCAGCAGAAGTTCTTCAACAGGTAATTGATTTGTTTTCGCTGTGAAATGTGTTATGTGTGTGCCACGCTGGCTAATGAATTCATGGCTATGAGAAAGTATGTGAGG
>QNTS01010447.1:23230-33945 GCA_003317085.1 Hucho hucho
CCAGTGGCTGTAGTATAGCGGTAGTTGTGTTGTACAGTAATGTTGGCCAGTGGCTGTAGTATAGTGGTAGTTGTGTTGTACAGTAATGTTGGCCAGTGGCTGTAGTATAGTGGTAGTTGTGTTGTACAGTAATGTTGTCCAGTGGCTGTAGTATAGCGGTAGTTGTGTTGTACAGTAATGTTGGCCAGTGGCTGTAGTATAGCGGTAGTTGTGTTGTACAGTAATGCATATTTATGTTAAAACATGGAACTCACGCGCTGCTTATGTATGCTAGTTAGGCTCTACATCCCTTGTAAAGTGGATTCATGTGCTTAATTTATCTCAATTGGGTTGAGGTCGGGTGACTGTGGAAGTCGGGTCATCTGATGCAGCACTCCATCACTCTCCTCCTTGGTCAAATAGCCTTTACACAGCCTGGAGGTGTGTTGGGTCATTGATTGTCCTGTTGAAAAACAAATGATGGTCCCACTAAGCGCAAACCAGATGGGACGGCGTATCGCAGCAGAATACTGTGGTTAGCCATACTGGTTATTTTTGTATTTTTATTTAACCATGGCAAGTCAGTTATGAACAAATTCTTATGTACAATGACGGCCCGGACGACGCTGGGCCAATTGTGCGCCGCCCTATGGGACTCCCAATCACAGCCCGGATGTGATACAGCCTGGATTCAAACCAGGTACTGCAGTGACGCCTCTTGCACTGAGATGCAGAGTCTTAGACCACTGCGCCACTCGGGAGCCCTGAATTCTAAATATATCTCTGACAGTGTCACCGTCAAAGCACCCCCACACCATCACACCTCCTCCCATCATCCGTTCACCTACTCTGCGTCTCTCACAAAGACACAGCGGTTGGAACCAAAAAATCAGACCAAAGGACAGATTTCCACCAGTCTAATGTCCATTGCTCGTGTGTCTTGGTCCAAGCAAGTCTCTTCTTATTATTGGTGTCCTTTAGTAGTGGTTTATTTACAGCAATTCAACCATGAAGGCCTGATTTCAACCATTCAACCATGAAGGCCTGACTCACACAGGCTCCTCTGTACAGTTGATGTTGAGATGTGTCTGTTACTTGAACTCTGTGAAGCATTTATTTGAGCTGCAATTTTTGAGGCTGGTAACTCTAATGAACTTATCCTCTGCAGCAGAGGTAACTCTGGGTCTTCCTTTCCTGTGGCGGTCCTCATGAGAGCCAGTTTCATCATAGTGCTTTTCCGGATTGACTGGCCTTCATGTCTGAAAGTAATGATGGTCTGTCGTTTCTCTTTGCTTATTTGAGCTGTTCTTGACATAATATGGACTTGGTCTTTTACCAAATAGGGATATCTTCTGTATACCACCCCTACCTTGTCACAACACAACTTTCCAGGTGACTACCTCATGAAGCTGGTTGAGAGAATGCCTAGCGTGTGCAAAGCTGTCATCAACGCAAAGGGTGGCTACTTTGAAGAATCTAAAATATATATTTTTGGTTCCTACATGATTCCATATGTGTTATTTCATAGTTTTGATGTCTTCACTATTATTCTACAATGTAGAAAATAGTACAAATAAAGAAAAACCCTGGAATGAGTAGGTGTGTCCAAATGTTTGACTGGTACTGAATGTGTGAAATTTGTTTTGATTTAGAATGGACCATTATCACGCACCTGTCTCGAAACAGGAGCAGGGGAAAAATAACATCTATGTACTTAAATAGCGATTGGAGGACGCTTTTCTCGTGGTTCATTTTTATTCCAACCAGGTAGGCTTATACTCCTGTTGTAATGAGAAGCAATGTGCTTAATATTAGGAACGTTTTGAAATACCTATAGTAGGCCTTTAGAAAGCTGATGGGTTCCTCCTCTTTTTAATAGAGGCCATCACTCTGTTTTCTCATGCTATTGCATAGCCTATAGAAATGTTGCACAACATGAGCTCATGGGCTCTCATTAAGTGTTTTATTAGATTTTTGGTTACATTTGCATTGATGTCAGAGTGATTAGAGGGACAGTAGAGTGCTGAGTATTAGTACTACTAATGACCAACAGCAGCATCAGAGCTTGGAGAAGCCTAATTACTGTTACTAAACGGTCACATGGAATTTGACTGTCTTCATGACTCGTGACCGCCGGTGTGGCAGTAATATGGTCACCGCAATTGCCCTAGGTATGGGTTAAGGTTAGGATTTAGCGTAGGGACGTCCCAAGCAAATATAACACACCACATTTCGCCGGCTTCACTAAAGGACTGAACGTTCTTAGCACGGCACTTGCTTTACATTTGGGCATAACATCCGTTGGTGTAATTGCGTTGGCTGATAGTGCCCGGTCTTGCTATAGCGTGCCAAGGCAAGATATTCTTATAGTCATGTAAAGAGCGCCCTCTTCAGGACTAATAACAATAATAATAATTAATAATAAAATAAAAAAATCTATTAACTGCTTTTTTGTGTGCGTTTTCTCCGCATCTTACATCGATCATTTTCGGTGGATTGAAAGCCGATACAAATACACCCGTAAAAGGCTAATATCGGGCTAACAATATCGGTCAACCGATAAACCGGTCGGTGATCAGACCTACCACTGTCGTGTCATCTGAAAACTTAACCATGGCGTTGGAGTTCTGCGTGGTAGTCGTGGGTGATCAGGGAGTACAGGAGGGGACTAAGCACGCACCCCTGAGGGTCCCCCCGTGTTGAAGGTCAGCGTGGCGGATGTGTTATTGCCTACCTTCACCACCTGGGGGCGGCCCGTCAGAAGGTCCAGGATCCAGTTACAGAGGCAGGTGTTTCAGCCCCAGGGTCCTGTGCTTAGTAATGAGCTATGGTGGGTCCAGGGTGTCTGGGATAATGGTGTTGATGCGAGAGCTCAGACCAGCCTTTCAAAGCACTTCATGGCTACAGACGTGAGTGCTACGGGTCTGTAGTCATTTAGACAGGTTACCTTGGTGTTCTTGGGCACAGGGACTATGGTGGTCTGCTTGAAACATGTTGGTGTTACAGAATCGGACAGGGAGAGGTTGAAAATGTCAGTGAAGACACTTGCCAGCTGGTCAGCGCGTGCTCTGAGTACGCATCCTTCTGGCCCCGAGGCCTTGTGAATGTTGACCTGTTTACACGGTCATCCTCACATATCAGTTTATTACCTTCCCTGTAATGACTTATTTTTTATTTACTTTGATTGTTATTGAGGGATTGTTACTTCATTGAGGGAGCTAGCAAGCATTTCAACTGCACCTTTTATACCTGCTGTAAACTGTGGACGTGAAGAATAAAATGTGATTTTGACACACGCACACACGCACGCACGCACGCACACACACACACACACACACAATAATACATCAACTTGGTCCTGCCTGTGACCAGCTCCCAATACAGGTAACTACAGGCAGAACAATCACATGAAGATAGAAGGTAGAGCTGGTACTGTGTGTGTGTACAGGTGTAAGGTTTGTGTATGTGCGTGTGGTGTACGTTTGCTGTGTGTGTGTGGTGTATGTTTACTGTGTGTGTGTGTGTGTGTGTGTGTGTGTGTGTGTGTGTGTGTGTGTGTGTGTGTGTGTGTGTGTGTGTGTGTGTGTGCGCGTGCCAGACAACATGCCCTCTCCCTCACTTCCTCTCGCTGTATAAACTCTATGTGAACCCACAAAGGAAATGTCTGAAGATACCATGTCCTACAACAGGCCCTGTGTGTGTGTGTGTACTGTGTGTACGGTGTGTGTGTGTACGGTGTGTGTGTGTACAGTGTGTGTGTGGGTGTGTGTGCGGTGTGTGTACGGTATGTGTGGGTGTGTGTGGGTGTATGTGGGTGTGTGTACGGCGTCCCACTCCCCCAGTGTGTCAACTAATCATCAAGTCCTTGACACGTTAAATGAGGTGTTTTTGTATGGGGCTACAACAACACTGCATGCTGTTGGGGGTACTGTAATACCGGAGTTGGGTTGGGGGGGGTACTGGAGGACCAGAGTTGGGCTGGTGGGGGTACTGGAGGACCAGAGTTGGGTTGGTGGTGGTACTGGCGTTGGGAAACAGCCCTAGTGTATGTTATGATCAAGCACAATCACAGATTTTGAATGTTTTTCCATTCAGGACGTTTTCTATTCCAGCTCCATGTATCACCTTTTTTGTACTTGAAGAGAAGAGTCTCTTCTCTGTAGCCCAGTTGGTAGAGCACCGGCGCCACTTAACTCACCTAAGGCTGTCAAACATGGTCCAATCATCATCCAGTTGTCCATGCTCCATAAGCCAATCATGTGTAGCTTCTCGTTCTTTGGCAGGAGGACACAGACAATAGCGTCTCACCCCATCATCTTTGGCAGGAGGACACAGACAATAGCGTCTCACCCCATCATCTTTGGCAGGAGGACACAGACAATAGCGTCTCACCCCTTCATCTTTGGCAGGAGGACACAGACAATTAGCGTCTCACCCCTTCATCTTTGGCAGGAGGACACAGACAATAGCGTCTCACCCCTTCATCTTTGGCAGGAGGACACAGACAATTAGCGTCTCACCCCTTCATCTTTGAATCATGGATGACGTGAACAACAACAATCCTGATCGAGAAAAAAGTCGGTGGCGAATTTCACTTTTCAAATGACAAGGTAAGATCCGAGAATAGTAGCTTATCGATTATACCTGTAGTTAATTATATTGTTGCGTGCTAATAGTTGCCGATTTAACTAACCGATAGCCGTTGTCATTGCCAATTCAGCAGCAAGATGGACAGATAGCCAGGAGTTGTGGTGCTAGCTAGCTAGCCAATGTTAGGTACCATTCCAATTGACATCTGCATTTCGATGTTTCATGACAAGATAAGATATTAAGCCAGCTAGCTAAGGTTGTTTTTTCACCTCTATCAAGTTGCTATATCTAGCTAATGGGTTTGCTAAGTTTGACAGTAGCACTTTAGTTAGCTAGCTAGCTAGCTAGTTGATTTGTCATGACACAAGTTGAAGATAGAAATAGTTTTTGGGTGACAGCTGTCAGCTGTCAGATGTAATCGAAATCTGCATTAATTTTGACATGACAAGTTAAATATCAAGCCAGTTAAAACTGTAGTTGAAAGCTATACACACAGGTGTAGAAGCTACCTACTGTGGCCATCGTTTGCTTTGATATCCAGGGGACAAAATTGTATGTATATCTCAGAATAAACACATTTAGCCATAGCTACCAATGTATTTGTTTATGAATGAAAATCAGTCCATGATATAGCCTCACATACCTGATATAGTCTAAGTTGAGTCATTTACCCTAATGCTTGATTAGCCTAATTGCTTGACTACTGGCTAATTATCCAATAACAGCCTTTATTCTTGTAGGCTGACCGTATTAGCCTTGGTTCCATTTAGGTACTGCTTATCGTTCTTCGTGGGTGGGACAGATCAGTATGTCAGCTGACACTCCCAATCCCTCTTACAGTTGTGTTGTAAGACAGTAGAAAATGAATTGTCTTGCAATCTGTCTCTTTACCTCACCTTACCTTCTACCTCTGTAGGATCTATGACCAGAGGCAGATTAATGACAACGATAATGATGGTGTACTGAAGTTCTGGCCAGCTCACCTGTTGTCCAGCTAGTCCAAAACAAACATTACCTTCTTAGTATACACTACAGTCATGAACGGCACAGGTAAAATACAAGGAGGCAAACACTTTTATTCATGTCTTAATTGCTCTGATTCTTTACTTGTATAATTTGTCTGTCTGTCCTTCCCATCAGTGACCATGTCTGTCTGTCTGTGTCTGTCTGTCTGTCTGTCTGTCTCTGTCTGTAGCTGTCTCTGTCTATCTGCTCTGACGGTGCAGATTGCCACAGCAGATACAAGGGCCGTCGCCGTCGGCACCTGGGAGAGGTGGATGTCCTGAAAGAGCCTTGCGGCAAGATGCCTACAAACTGTAAGTCCACGTGAGATGACATCATCACTGTCTGTGAATCATTATTACAAATGGTTATAGGTTATTTTATTTTTTTCTCGAGGGACAATCCAGGAGGAATAACATTGTTGTGGACGGCGTACCAGAGTCTCCACATGAGACCTGGACGGGAGAATATGAGAATAATTATCACAGAAAAACTGCATTTTGGATCATAGGAAGATTGAGGTGGAAAACCTGTAAACAGCCCAGGTGATAGTAGTCAAGTTCCCCAGATGACTGTTCTGGAGAGAGCCAAGAACTTGAGAGGAACAAACATCTTCCTCAATGAGAACTTCTCTGAAGCTGTGCGCCAGAGGAGGGGGGAAAAAAAACGTATCCCAGCTATGAAAACTGCTGAAGAGCGTGAGGACATTGCTTAACAGTGCATTCGGGAAAGTATTCAGACCCTTTGACTTTTTCCACATTTTGTTACGTTAAATAGTCCCCCCCCCCCCCATCAATCTACACACAATACCCCAAAATCACAAAGCAAAAACAGTTTTTTTGACATTTTTGCAAATGTTTAGAAAAAAAACATGTGAAATATCACATTTACATAAGTATTCAGACCCTTTACTCAGTACTTTGTTGAAGCACCTTTGGCAGTGATTACAGCCTCGAGTCTTCTTGGGTATGACGCTATAAGCTTGGCACACCTGTATTTGGGGAGTTTCTCCCATTCTTCTCTGCAGATCCTCTCAAGCTCTGTCAGGTTGGATGGGGAGCGTCGCTGCACAGATATTTTCAGGTCTCTCCAGAGATGTTCAATCGGGTTCAAGTCCGGGCTCTGGCTGGGCCACTCAAGGACATTCAGAGACTTGTCCCGAAGCCACTCCTGCATTATCATGGCTGTATGCTTAGGGTTGTTGTCCTGTTGGATGGTGAACCTTCACCCCAATCTGAGGTCCTGAGCACTCTGTAGCAGGTTTTCATCAAGGATCTCTCTGTTCTTTGCTCCGTTCATCTTTCCCTCGATCCTGACTAGTCTCCCAGTCCCTGCTGCTGAAAAACATGATGCTGCCACCACCATGCTTCACCTTAGGAATGGTGCCAGGTTTCCTGCAGACGTGACGTTTGGCATTCAGGCCAAAGAGTTCAATCTTGGTTTGAATAGACCAGAGAATCTTGTTTCTCATTGTCTTAGAGTCCTTTAGGTGCCTTTTGGCAAACTCCAAGTGGGCTGTCATGTACCTTTTGCTGAGGAGTGGCTTCCGTCTGGCCACTTTACCGTAAAGACCTGATTGGTGGAGTGCTGCAAAGATGGTTGTCCTTCTGGAAGGTTCTCCCATCTCCACTGAGGAGCTCTGTCAGAGTGACCATCGGGTTCTTGGTCACCTCCCTAGCCAAGGCCCTTCTCTCCCGATTGCTCAGTTTGGCTGGGCGGCCAGCTCTAGGAAGAGTCTTGGTGGTTCCAAACTTCTTCCATTTAAGAATGATGGAGGCCACTGTGTTCTTGGGGACCTTCAATGCTGCAGAAATGTTTTGGTATCCTTCCCCAGATCTGTGCCTCGACAAAATCCTGTCTCGGAGCTCTACGGACAATTCCTTCGACCTCATGGCTTAGTTTTTGCTCTGACATGCGCTGTCAACTGTGTGGCCTTTATATAGACAGGTGTGTGCCTTTACAAATCATGTCCAATCAATTGAATTTACCACAGGTGGACTCCAATCAAGTTGTAGAAACATCTCAAAGGATGATCAATGGAAAACAGGATGCACCAAAGCTCAGTTTCAAGTCTCATAGCAAAGGGTCTGAATACTTATGTAAATATGGTGTTTCTGTTTTTTATTTAATTAATTTGCAAAAATGTAAAACCTGTTTTCGTTTGTCATCATGGGGTATTGTGATGTCATCATGGGATGTTGTGATGTCATTATGGGGTATTGTGATGTCATCATGGGGTATTGTGATGTCATCATGGGGTAATGTGATGTCATCATGGGGTATTGTGATGTCATCATGGGGTATTGTGATGTCATCATGGGGTATTGTGTGTAGATTGAGGACATTGTTTTATTTAATCCATTTTAGAATAAGGCTGTAACGTAACAAAATGTGGAAAAAGTCTAGGGGTCTGAATACTTTCTGAATGCACTGTACCTCCACTACGACAAGCTCATTGTCCTCCCTCCCAAAAGCATGGGAGGAGTGAGTAGCTTCAACCCACCATCACACACACTGACACACACACACACACACACTGACACACACATACACACTGACACACACATACACACACTGACACACACACACTGACACACACACACTGACACACACTGACACACACTGACACACACTGACACACACNGCTCCTACAACCAGCTGATAGCTAGGCTTAACTTTAGGAACAGCTCCTACAACCAGCTGATAGCTAGGCTTAACTTTAGGAACAGCTCCTACAACCAGCTGATAGCTAGGCTTAACTTTAGGAACAGCTCCTACAACCAGCTGATAGCTAGGCTTAACTTTAGGAACAGCTCCTACAACCAGCTGATAGCTAGGCTTAACTTTAGGAACAGCTCCCATAACCAGCAATGCTTTGTGTAGTAGGTGGAGGATGGGAGGTAGACTGCGATGGAGACAGAACTTACTATTGTGCACAGTCGATGAGCTGGTACTCGTTGGACCTTTCGAAGCAAGCCTTCACTCCCTCGTCATCCCACAGCTTCTTCGCATGATCAAAGAACTCCTGGACAGAGGGTAGAGAGAGAGGACAGAAGGTTAGGAGCAGACCAGAAATCACAATAAAATCGGGGGGGTAGTCTAGCAGTTAAGAGTGTTGGGCCAGTAACCGAAAAGGTCGCTGGTTGGAATCCCCAAGCCGTCAATTAACCATAATTTCTCCTATAAGTCGCTCTGGATAAATGACTAAAATGTAAATAAAATCACATTTTATTAATGTAATATACAGGTTGTAGCTTAGTCACTCTCCTAACCCACAAAAGAAGACCTTTGGAAAGTCAGTCAGTCGCACACACACACCAGCGGAGGCTCCTCAGAGGAGGAAGGGCAGGACCATCCTCCCCGGTGAATTTCATTAAAATAGAAAAAAAAAAAAAATCAAACGTAAAAAATAAAACAAATTTTTTGATAAAACTACACTCAATATTTCCACGTCACTAAATAACTGATTAAAGCACACTGTTTTGCAATGAAGGTCTACAGTAGCCTCAGCAGCCCTCTGTAGGGTAGCACCATGGTGTAGCTGGAGGACAGCTAGCTTCCGTCCTCCTCTGGGTACATTGACTTCAATACAAAACCTAGGAGGCTCGTGGTTCTCACACCTTTCCATAGACTTACACAGTAATTATGACAACATCCGGAAGACGTCCTCCAACCTATCAGAGCTCTTACAGCATGAACTGACATGTTGTCCACCCAATCAAAGGATCAGAAAATTATTATACTACTGAAAGCACAAGCTACAGCTAGATAGCACTGCAGTGCATAACATGTGGTGAATAGTTGACTCAAACAGATAGAAATAAAATAGTTGAACCGTTTTGAAAAGTCTGGGGCAGGGAGATGGTCCTCCAGGGCGGGACCTTTGTGTTAGTCCCCAGCCTCTCCTACAGTACAGTACCATGTCTCCAACCCCAGCCTCTCCTACAGTACCATGTCTCCATCCCCAGCCTCTACTACAGTACCATGTCTCCAACCCCAGCCTCTCCTACAGTACCATGTCTCCAACCCCAGCCTCTCCTACAGTACCATGTCTCCAACCCCNTTATGCTGAGAAGGGATACATTTTCACCTGGGGAAACTACTACTGAGTTCAAGGAGAGATTTGATGCCCGTCTGAATGTCACAGCAAAATCAGTCCCCTTGACAATCCAGAGGGTGCAGCTGTCTGACTCTGCTGTGTACTACTGTGCTCTGAGGCCCACTGTGACAACAGGATATACAGCCCCCTTACAAAAACTACAGGGTTCACGTTTCAATAGAAACACACAGTACCACTGAAAAGTTGGGACAAAAGCACAACATTTATTTGAAAATACTTTATGTACAGTAGTAGACCTGAATTTGATACTCTGTAGGCTACATGAGTGTTTGTACATTAATATACATAAAAGTGTACCTAAGGATACATTATAAATGATGTTTGATTTGTTTGGGCAAAGTTGATAGGTATAATTTGAACATAAACATTTGATTTATTCACCAGAGAATCCACTTGATGGCACTGTGGTCTAACAGAAGAGAGCAGATGCTTGTAAATCCATAATATTCAGCTCACTGCTGAGTCAATAAGTTATGCATCTCTGTGGACGTCACAGCACAGCAGTACAGTGCAGAGTGTTGTATGTTTTTTTGTACAGTTTATCAATTTCCTGTCATTGTGGGCTCTTCAGTAAAGTAGTACAGAGCAGTCTCTCACTTCAACAGAGATCTCCAGATCCACACGGGTCTTCTCTTTGTGAGAGTATGGAGGTTTAGCTCTCACTACAGTCCTAGAGGCATGGAGGATGAAGAGGAGGAATTGGGGAGCTGATCCTGGATACTGTTTATACCACAGTACACTGTATGCTGAGGAGTAGTAGCAGGAAAGTTGAACATTACTACCCTCCTCTCCATACACTTCATGTTGGTTTGGCTGCATGGTCTATTTGAAATGATGTATTTGAAATGAGGAAAGATTTACTCTAAAATCCAATAATACTGATAAAATATACATTAGCCTAAAAAATTTACTTAAAAACTTATTTGGGTTCGGTGTCCCTTCCACGGGACGGTTGAGCTAACGTAGGCTAATGCGATTAGCATAAGGTTGTAAGTAACAAGAACATTTCCCAGGACATAGACAT
>QNTS01010449.1:9045-19604 GCA_003317085.1 Hucho hucho
TGGGTGGATGGATAGATGGGTGGATGGATGGATGGATGGGTGGATGGATAGATGGGTGGGTGGATGGATGATAACCTGTGAATGGTCAGGACAGGCTTCTTGTTGTCAACGTCCGTGATGGAGACTCTGAACGTCCGGTAGACCACGTTGCGCCCGTCTGTGATCTGGAACAGAAGAAAGAAATGTGTGATGACACCTCTAAAATCATACACGTGTCTTACAGTATCTAATGACATTAAAATACTTCACATTGATAACACTGTTAAGTTGCAATCTATCTATCAATCTGCCAGTTAATCAATATCTGAAGGAATCGAAGCTCCTCTGACCTGGAACTGGAAGCTGTCCACCCACCCATCCGCGCACACACACCCACACCCTCACCCACACACCCTCACCCACACACCCACACCCACACCCACACACCCACACCCACACCCACCCACACCCACACACTCCTCTGACCAACCTGGAACTGGAAGCTGTCCATCCTGGCCTCGTCCTCCGCCGTGTGAACATAGAACACCTTACTCCCCGCCAACTGGAGCTGTGTAAACGTCGTGACAGCGATGCCGGGCCGGTCCGTGACCTCCAAACGACCTCTGGCAGGGTCACGGGTCAGGGTAAAGATCAGGCGCTCGTCGGGGGAGTTGAGGTCGGAGGTGCTGAGGAGGTCTGTGGTGAGGAGCGCCCGCCCCCCTTCTTTTAACGACACGCCCCTATTCACCACGACAACCGGGAACACCGCGTCCACCCCTCCGACTGTCACGTAGAAGTACCGGTCGATTAAAGGGTTCACGCCGTCGGTGACGTCGAACTTGATGAGGTCACGAACTCCTCCGAGCCCAGTGTGAAGGTAGTGGATCAGACCAGAGTCGAGGTCGTCCTGGGTAAAGTTCATACCCACCGTTATATTTACTAAATCCTTATGTGAAGCAACTAAACCTGAGGAAGGGAAGTAAGAGATACGTGTAAAAAACAAGGCTGATTGAATTCGTATTATAAGATTTTAGCTAAAAAAACAAGGCTGATTGAATTCGTATTATAAGATTTTAGCTAAAAAAACAAGGCTGGTTGAATTCGGATTATAAGATTTTAGCTAAAAAACAAGGCTGGGTCTGAAATGGTCAAGGGTAGTGCACTAGATAGGGGATTAGCATTTGGAATGCAGGCCAAGAGTAATCCGCTATTTTCTTCCGATCTTCCTACTCTATAACGCGGTTTACTTTCAGAACGCCTTGACATTGCTTTTGTTTTATGCTATTTTTACTTCCAATTATAACTGTAATTGACTTTGCTAGTATAGTGGAATATCGTATGTACATTTGAATTGTGTTGTGTGTTTTATGTTGTTGTTCACATGAATGGTGGTTACCGTCAAACTATTGAAAATATAAAATAAAATGTTTGAAAAAAAAGGGTAGACAGCAAACCTTGATATGAAGTTGGAGACACCAGACGTTGCAGGCAGCCGTGCCCCGGACCCTGGCGGATGATAAACATTAGAGTCCTGTCCTCTGAGTCCAGATCTGTGGCTTTCAGGATCTTATTGGTGATGACTTTCCATTCACTGAACTCCACCTCCAGCCCATTGTTGATCGCCAGGCGAGGGGTCTCGTCGTCGACCGGTATCACCACGACGACGACCTTCTTCTCTACAACGTGTTTCCCGTCCGTTACTTTCACCAAGAAGTTGTCGTGTCTTGTCTCAGAACCATCATGCTCGTAGACAATGGTGGAACCGGTTCGGATCTGATCCAAGGTGAACGTCACAACGATAACGGTACCTGTCGCCAGGTGCTGGACGATATTCCCGTGTTTGGGAGGAACCACGACCTCGAATTCCAGAACATCGCCCGGAACGTCGAGGTCGACCACATTGAGGATTGGAACGTTGACCGTGAGGCTCATCCCTTCCATTACCACGAACTCTCGCGTGAACACCTGAGGCTCCTCGTCATTGTCTGGGAAGATCACAACGGTCAAAATGCTGATCTCTGATTGGTTGATTCCGTCTGAACACTGGAGAGTCGTCCTATCCTCGACAGGTTCCGTTCCTTTATGTATACTCTGAACGTAGACGACATTCCCGAGTCGAACGTCTCGGAAGTGGAACGCCGTCACAGCGATTCCCGCTCTGGGCTTCTCCGAGCCAGGACTAGGTGAGGTGATCTCTAAGTATCCGAATGTCGGCTGGACCAGGATGGTACAGAGAACAGCGTCAGCGTCAGTGTCAGAGTCCTCTACTCTGATGTTCTCTACTGTTACCACCTTCTTCTCTCCTTCCGTGACCTTTAACAGACCCCTGACACGAAGTATGGGTGGAACGCTGTCAACAGGAAGTATCGACACCTGAACTTTGACCTTCTGAATGACCCTGTTTCCCCCGGAGATCCACGGACCAATCATGGTGAGCGTGAAGGTGTCGTTGTGTTTCCCAGGTCCAATCTCGCCGCTGGTGTGGACATAGGTCACCTGACCGTCGATGATGTCACGCAGCGTCAGCCTATCAGAGAGCGCACCCTGCACTTGGACGACCCCGAAGCGAGGCGGTTGTTCGATGAGAAAGGTGAGGTCATCAACGTGCATCCTGCGGCTGACCTGGACTTTGTCTCCTGCGATTTGAATCTGTCCGTTCTCGTTTACTTCTATGATTATATGGAGTTCTCCCGGTGTTGGAGGGGCCATCGGTGGCGTTGCCATGACAGCCGGAGTAACAATGTTGATTCTGATCGTCACGGGAACCTTGTGGTATCCATCGCTAACGTCCACTTTTACAACATCACTTCCTGGACCGTTACCACGGTGAATGTACACTACAACACCCCTGTGGATGTCTGCTAGGGTGAAATTGTTCCAAACGACCAGGTCTACACCAACACATCTCAGAACACCAAACCTTGGAACCTGGGTCACGATGAACGTGATATTATCAGCACTCGTATCCTGATCTGTAGCATCCAACACATCCTTAGTGAACACATACGTATTCTTTACATTGATGTTGAGGTTGACACCAGTATTGGTGACTGGGGGTTTGTTGTCCACTGGCTGCAGGTTGATAGTAAAGATTCCATCTACAGAGTGTCCTACTGTATCTTTCACAATAAAGGTGAACTGGACCACTCTAGGTGTGGTTCCCAACTCCAGATCTGGTGGCTTATAGGCTACTTTGAGGTGGTTGACCTGTGCCTGGGTGAACTCAGTGACAACAACATTAGGGTTGTCAGTCAGGACGATATGGCCCAGTGGCGTTGGGTTGTTCTGGTCTGTGTTAGTGGGTGGGATAACGATAATATACCTCAGGTCTCTGTCGTCAGAGTCTAGATCTGTGAAATGTAAACACGTCTTCTGTATCGGAGTGAGTTGGTACTCTTTAACGGTCAGGACTAGAGTGGAACCGGGGAAGGGTTCCGGTGCGAGGTCGTCGACCGGGTGGATTCTGACTAGGAACATGTTGTCGCCTGATTGGTTGGGAGGGACGTTGTCATCCTGGCAATGGAACACTAATTGGTCAGTGAAGGCGGAGGTGAGACGAGGTCCGGTGTGTTGGTAGAACACTCTACCCTCTGTTATGTCTCGTTGGAGCCATTCGGTGACAACGCATTCGTAGACTCGCTCGGTGGTGTTGAATGTCCATCCAGTGAGGTCCACAGGTGGGTGTGATTGTCTGAGAAACACCTAATAAAAATATAATACAATGCTTTTCATAATAGAAGAATCACAAAGCTCCAGACAAAATACAATAATGAAGGCAACATACATTAATAAGTATCAAGGAACTCACCTGTCCGATGGTCGAGAACGGTGCCACGAGGACAAACTTCACTGTCGAGACGTCGGAATCAACATCCGTCGCACTTAGAGCCACCGATGATATCATCTTGGTCTCCTTCCGGGACAGGATCAACCCGGTGTTGACATTGATGACCGGAGCCTCATCGTCCGTGGCGACAATCGTCACTGGGAACAGGAAGTCGACGTCGAATCGCCCGTCCGTCATGCGGAACAGGATGTTATCGGAGAACGTTTTGGAACCGTCATGTTCGTAGACAACCACGCCGCTGTCGAGTTCCGCCGGCGTGAAGAACTTCCGTTGCCGCTGTGACCCGAGAGGTGACCCGAGGACTGTCAGGACGCCGTGTTGACATCCTCGGAGGACGGTGATCCTGACGTCTGATAGGTTGTCTTCGTCGCTAATTCTGAGGTTATGATTGGACGACAGCGGTCTGGACTGGCCCTTGAATAGCATCTGGGAAGGACAGAGAGAAAGAGAGATAGAAAGACAAAGAGGTTGATAATGCCAGAGGCCTCATAAGACATTATGTGCCTTCGGAAAGTATTCAGACCCCTTGACTTTTTTTACATTTTGTTATGTTACAGACTTATTCAAAAATGTATTAATTCGTTATTTTCAATCTAAACACAATACTCAATAATGACAAAGCAAAAAAAAATAGGGTACTACAGCCTCAAGTCTTTTTGGGTATGACGCTACAAGCTTGGCACACCTGTATTTGGGGAGTTTCTCCCATTCTTCTCTGCAGAGCCTCTCAAGCTCTGTCAGGTTGGATGGGGAGCATTGATGCACAGGTCTCTCCAGAGATGTTCGATCGTGTTAAAGTCTGAGCCCTGCCTGGGCCACTCAAGGACATTCAGAGACTTGTCCCGAAGCCACTCCTGCGTTGTCTTGGCTGTGTGCTTAGGGTTGTTGTCCTGTTTGAAGGTGAACCTTTGCCCCAGTCTGAGGTCCTGAGTGCTCTGGAGCAGATTTTCATCAAGGATCTTTCTGTACATTGCTCCGTTCATCTTTGCCTGGATCCTGACTAGTCTCCCAGTCCCTGCCGCTGAAAAACATCCCCACAGCATGATGCTGCCACCACCATGTTTCACAGTAGGGATGGTGCCAGGTTTCCTCCAGATGTGACGCTTGGCATTCAGGCCAAAGAGTTCAATCTTGGTTTCATCAGACCAGAGATTCTTGTTTCTCATGGTCTGAGAATCCTTTAGGTGCCTTTTGGCAAACTCCAAGTGGGCTGTCATGTGCCTTTTACTGAGGAGTGGCATCCGCCTAGCCACTCTACCATAAAGGCCTGATTGGTGGAGTGCTGCAGAGATGGTTGTTCTTCTGGAAGGTTCTCCCATCTCCACAGAGGAACTCTAGAGCTCTGTCAGAGTGACCATAAGGTTCTTGGTCACCTCCCTGACCAAGGCCCTTCTTCGCCAATTGCTCAGTTTGGCCGGGCAGCTAGCTCTAGGAACAGTCTTGGTGGTTCCAAACTTCTTCCATTTAAGAATGATGGAGGTCACTGTGTTCTTGGGGACCTTCAATGCTGCAGACATGTTTTGGTACCCTTCCCCAGATCTGTGCCTCGACACAATCCTGTCTCGGAGCTCTACGGACAATTCCTTCAACCTCATGGCTTGGTTTTTGCTCTGACATGCCCTGTCAACTGTGGGACCTTATATAGACAGGTGTGTGCCTTTCCAAATCATGTCCAATCAATTGAATTTACCACAGGTGGACTCCAATAAAGTTGTAGAAACATCTCAAGGATGGTCAATGGAAACAGGATGCAGGGTCTCAATACTTATGTAATTAAGATATTTCTGTTTTTTTTTTATAAATTTGCAAACATTTCTCAAAACCTGTTTTGCTTTGTTATTATGGGGTATTGTGTGTAGATTGATGAAAAAAAAATATTCAATAAATTTTAGAATAAGGCTGTAACGTAACAAAATTTGGAAAAGGTCAAGGGTGTGAATACTTATGGAAATAAGGTATTTCATGTTTATTTTTTTTATACATTTGCAAACATTTCTAAAAACCTGTTTTCTCTTGGGGTAGTGTGATGTCATTATGGGGTATTGTGATGTCATTATGGGGTAGTGTGATGTCATTATGGGGTATTGTGATGTCATTATGGGGTAGTGTGATGTCATTATGGGGTATTGTGATGTCATTATGGGGTAGTGTGATGTCATTATGGGGTATTGTGATGTCATTATGGGGTATTGTGATGTCATTATGGGGTAGTGTGATGTCATTATGGGGTAGTGTGATGTCATTATGGGGTACTGTGATGTCATTATGGGGTATTGTGTGCAGATTGCTGAATATTTGTATTTATTTAATCCCTTTTAGAATAAGGTTGTGACGTAACAAAATGTGGAAAAAGTCAAGGGGTCTGAATACTTTCCGTATAATTACAGAATTTGATGGCGCATGTGAGTGTGAGCATATGTGTGTGAGTGTGTGTATGTGAGTGTGTGTGTGTGTGTGCATGCGCTGTGTGTACCTGTCCAGTATTGCTGGTGACTACAGGAGCCAGTGTGTTCATGGGTTTGACTACTATCATGAAGGAGAACCGTTCTGAAGTGACCCCGTCTGAATCCACCACCTCCAACTCTACATGGATGATCCTCTCAGAGTGACGACCAGTATCCTGGGGGAACAATTACTTTAGTGCATCTTTACTTACTATGTTCTTACGTATTAACCTTACTTAAATTTGACACATTGGTGACACATTGGTCACTCCAAAGATACTTCATAAATAATGTAATTGGAAAAATAAATTCAATTTACAAATACTCAAGACTCGCCTCTGCTGGGGGTCTGTAGGCGATCTTCAGGTCTTTGACGTCCCGCTGACAGAACGACGTAATTGGCTGGTTCTGGTCGTCCGTGCTGATGATGTCACCCTGGTCTGGAGCCAATGTAGTGAGGATGTTGAAGACGAGGTCGTCAGAGGCGGACTCTGCGTCCTCCGCTGCCAACATGTCACTGGTGATGGCTTTCATCACAAACTGGTCCACCTATTATAGTGAATAAAAATGTCCAAAAAATAAATAAATACATATTTTGATCAGAATAGGACAGATCCATGTTGTGTCGAGTACTGTCTTGTCATTGGGTGATTGTGATGTGGTGTACATGTTAATAAATTTTTTTGAATACAAATCATTGAATAAATAAATCGACCGATCACTCACTCAATCCATCCATCCATCAATCAATCAATCAATAACTGGCGTACCTCCATCATCATCATGGCGAGAAAGCTGGGTCTGGGAGGGCTGTTGGTGATACCCTCTCTGATCCTGAACAGAATACATCACACAAGATGACCCCCAGAAGTGACCCCAGAGACGACCCCAGAAGTGACCCCAGAGATGACCCCAGAGCCGACCCCAGAGGGTCACATATGGTAACAAAAGTATGAAAGCATTTGTTAAAACATTTCTGTCCAAAGGGCTCCTAGACGGAAAACCAGACAACATCTAATGATAAAAGACTGGACAATTCTCTACATAGTACCCTATTCTCTACATAGTACCCTATTCTCTACATAGTACCCTATTCTCTACATAGCACCCTATTCTCTACATAGCACCCTATTCTCTACATAGTACCCTATTCTCTACATACTACCCTATTCTCTACATACTACCCTATTCTCTACATACTACCCTATTCTCTACATAGTACCCTATTCTCTACATAGTACCCTGTTCTCCACATAGTACCCTATTCTCTACATAGTACCCTACTCTCTAAATAGTACCCTGTTCTCTACATAGTACCCTATTCTCTACATAGTACCCTATTCTCTACATAGTACCCTATTCTCTACATAGTACCCTATTCTCTATATAGTACCCTATTCTCTACATAGTACCCTATTCTCTACATAGTACCCTACTCTCTACATAGTACCCTACTCTCTACATAGTACCCTATTCTCTACATAGTACCCTATTCTCTACATAGTTCCCTATTCTCTACATATTACCCTATTCTCTATATAGTACCCAAAGCCAAAATTATACAACACAAACAATGCAAACCTGACTGTGATCTGGAAGTACTCCTGCCGTGTGGCCCTCCCGTGTTTGTCTAGTAACTCTGCTAGCATGGGAATGTAGTCGACGTAAGGTGAGTCAGAGGTAGGGGTGAATTTATAGCGAACATCCATGTTGACGAAAGCATCGCAGTCCGTCGGTTGACCGTTGGTGATGTAATTCACAAGTGTACCATGTCTGGGGAAACCGCCCGTTCCAATCAATAAGGTGAGCTTACACTGCGACACAGAACCGCCGGAACCGAAACTGGACCCGCTGAATGGAATCCCCAAGCTCTGAACATTGATGGCGTTAGAGATCCCGTCCAGCTCGCTCACGATCAGCGGAGTGTTCGTGGTCACAACCTCTTGATCGTTCGCAGTCACCTCGACCTCTAAGGTCAACGGTATAACCAGCGTGTCCGTCTGCGTGTCATACCTCACCTGTAACCTCACTGTATCCCTGGTGATGACCTTTGACCCGAAATGCGCGTACTTCACCTGGCCTTTCCCGAACGCGCACAGGAACTTCTTTGGGGTGAGTGTTCCCGGTATGACAGCACGGTCATAGTCGAAGACCGTGATGTAGCAGCGGTCGCCTGGAAGGACTCTGGTCACCAGGTCACAGACAGGGTCCAGGTAGACCCAACTCCCCCGGGGGACCTTCAGCCCTCTGTTGCCCAGGATGACGGAGCCTGGCTGGGGTCGGGGGCGATGGTGGTATTGGTGCCAGTTGGTCCCTTCTACAGACGGACAGCAGAGATCCAGAACGAGACTGATACAGAGATATATCCAGCTCAGAGGTTGCCGTTTCTGTTTGGTGGCTGTTGTTTGTTGTCGGTGTTGATGTTCAGGGCTGGACTCAGGGTCCAGCTCTTTTCCTGCTGTTGTTGTAGCCATAGTGTTCTCTCTCTCTCTGGCAGGACTGTAGCTGCTGGAGGCCCTTAATATATTGAGACCGTCCTCTGCCTCCCTTTCCCAAACCCACTCCTCATATTTCGCTCTTTGACAGACCCTCCTCTCTCTCTCCATGCAGACTTTTTTCTCACACCCCTCCCTCTCTCTACAAACATTTACAGAGGGGGGCGGAAGGCACTCCAAAGTAATTCCCACCAAAATGAGTAAAACCCCCTCTGAACAAATACCTCTCCACACATTACTTCTCCACACATTACCTCTCCACACATTACATCTCAACACATTATCTTTCCACACATTACCTCTCCACAGATTATCTTTCCGCATATTACCTTTCCACACATTATCTTTCCACATGTTACCTCTCCACACATTATCTTTCCACATATTACCTTTCCACACATGACCTCTCCACACATTACCTTTCACACATTACCTCTCCACACATTACATCTCCACACATTATCTTTCCGCATATTACCTCTCCACACATTATCTTTCCACATATTACCTTTCCACACATTATCTTTCCACATGTTACCTCTCCACACATTACCTCTCCACACATTACCTTTCCACACATTACCTCTCCACACATTACCTCTCCACACATTATCTTTCCACACATTACCTCTCCACATATTACCTCTCCACACATTATCTTTCCACATATTACCTTTCCACACATTACCTTTCCACACATGACCTCTCCACACATTACCTTTCCACACATGACCTCTCCACAGATTCTTTCCACACATTACCTTTCTACACATTACCTTTCCACACATGATCTCTCCACACATTACCCAAACACATTTACATCTCCACACATTACCTCTCCACACATTACCTCTCCACACATTATCTTTCCACACATGACCTCTCCACAGATTCTTTCCACACATTACCTTTCCACACATTACCTTTCCACACATGATCTCTCCACACATTACCCAAACACATTTACATCTCCACACATTACCTCTCCACACATTATCTTTCCGCATATTACCTCTCCACACATTATCTTTCCACATATTACCTTTCCACACATTACCTCTCCACACATTACCTTTCCACACATTACCTCTCCACACATTACCTCTCCACACATTATCTTTCCACACATTACCTCTCCACACATTACCCAAACACATCAAGACACAACGCCTAGAATTCTGTGAAGTATGTTTTATTCTAAAATAAATCACCGTGTGACTTGGCGTCATCTCCTGCGATTATTATCATGCGCAAAACATTATTAAAAAGAATAACAAAAAAAGAATAAAGATTCGTTTTTCTCTTGAAATACAAAAAAACTTACGGTATCAAAAACGTACAGCATAACAAATAGGGAAGTAAAAGTTATTTGAAGGTTTTTACATTCATCGATAAATCAACCACAACAGAACATTACAATTTTACAACACTGTGTGTGTGTCTCCTATATATCTAGGTTGATTTCAGTGAAGACATCACCTGGACCAACAGGGTCAAAGGTCAGGCCTAGAGGGTCAGGGGTCATCCCCACGGCAACGTTGTTGTTGTTCCCATTCTGCTCCCCATTGTCTGATTTGTCCGACTGCCTGTCACTCAGGTCCATGTCCAGGCTAAAGCCCACCCTCTTTACGGGCGGAGTCAGAGTGATCGCACAGCCACAGAAGTTGTTGAAGCTGTCTCCATCACCATCACCCTGCTTCTCTCCTTTTGTTAGAGAGACAGAGAGGAGAAAGAGAGAGAGAGAGAGAGAGAGAGAGAGAGAGAGAGAGAGAGAGAGAGAGAGAGAGAGAGAGA
>QNTS01010457.1:13855-23954 GCA_003317085.1 Hucho hucho
GTCTCGTCTTTTTTCGTCAACAATAATGCATGTTAATTTAGTCTTAGTCAGCGTTTTTGAACAGTGGTGCAGTCTCGTCATCGTCTCGTCTTAGTCATGGAAAAAAAGGTCGTTGACGAACATATTTCGTCTCGTCTCGTCTGACGAAATTAACACTACCTCTAGGGTGTCGTCCCAGCCTGGTACGTACTGTTCCTGCTCCACGCACCAGGCCTCTAAGGTGTTGTCCCAGCCTGGTAAGTACTGTTCCTGTTCCACACACCGGGCCTCCAGTGCGTCACCGACAAAGGCCCACCCGAGTTCCCCCCCATTGATTATTGGTTGCGGTCGGAGTCCGCACCTTTGGGGGGGGGGGTACTGTCACGCCCTGGCCATAGAGAGCCCTCTAGGTTTCTCTATGGTATGTTGGGTCAGGGCGTGACTTGAGTGCTCTAGGGAACTCTGTTCGTTTTGAGTTGGTTCCCAATTAGAGGCAGCTGGTTGTCGTTGCCTCTAATTGGGAATCCTATTTAAGTTGGTTCCCTTTTCCCACCTGTTTGTGGGTTATTGAATGTTTGTATTTGTGTCGGTGTGTGTGCCTGTGTTGAGCCACACCTGCGTTACGGTCTTTCGTTGTTTGTTGTTTTTGCCAGTTGCACTACGTAATAAAAAGATGTATACTGGAACCCTCGCTGCATCTTGGTCCGCTCCTTCCAAAGATCTTACGGAGCACTCCCGACACTACCCGGTGAAATGTAAAGCGCCAAATTCAAAATCCAAAAGTTTATTATTATTATTAAAAATTCATCAATATACAAGTGTTTCATAGCCATCAAAAGCTCTGACTCTTGGCAATATCACAGCATTGTCAGATTTCAAAAAGGCTTTACGGCGAAAGCACAACATTTGATTGTTTGAGGGTAGCACCTCTAATTTATGCATTAGCATAAATCCATAACCCAACCCGGGTCTCACAAAACGCATAAAATCGCTAATATAAAATCGATTACCTTTGAACTTCTGCTGAGGGCTTCCCAAGTGTCCAACAAAGACAATCCATGCTTCTTTGGTTAGAAAAAGTCATTTATTTCCATAAGTCTCCGTTTGGTTCGCGCGTTGTGTTCATAAAATCCACCGTCGAGTCGCCCATAGAACCGTGAAGAGAACGTGTTGAAATTATACCTATCATATTTCTACAAACAAATTAAACATCATTTTTAATGTTTCCTTAGGTATTCTTTTATGTATATTTACTATAATATTTCAACCGGATTGTAGCCTGAACGATAAGAAAGGAAAAAACAGTGGAGCGCGCACTTGGTTGCGCGCCTGCAAAAGCTTGTTGACATCTGAGCTCCCTGGACCATATTCTCTCCCTATCCGTTCTGGTCAGGGCTAACGTTTCCTGGTTTTGTATAGAGACTGTTGACATCTAGTGGAAGCCATAGGTACTGAAATCTCGGAGCCGCTTGCCTTTGAAATAAATAGGGAGACTGTCAAACAGAGCCAATGTGAGAAAAAACATTAATTCCGGATGGATTTTTCTCGGGTTTTCGCCTGCTATATCTGTTCTGTTACACTCACAGAGATTATGGTAACACTTTTAGAAACTTCAGAGTGTTTCCTATCCAATAGTACTAATTATGTGCATATCCCATTTTCTGGGCCTGAGTGGGAGGCATTTTACTTTTGGCACGCCAGACTCTCCAAAACCGTCACCTCGGGAGCCGCTCCCTAAGAAGTTAAATCATTATATGCTATAAATTAAGTATATAGGCTGTAACTTACTTAGAATTAAATACAAATGAAACGAAAAATGTCTTATTAGTGCCTTTTGAATTTATTTTTAGAAACAAGAATTTAGCCAATCTGTGGCTTCAGGCTCATGCATTGGTTCCTGGAGAGCCGGCCAGCAGCGGAGAACATCCTCTCCACACTTGCAGAGCCACTGGGGATGCTAAACACCCTTTTGGCCGCTCTTGCCAGGCTGGGCAGAGATGCAGTTGTTTTTCTTCTATAGGTAGGCCTAAAGGTTTTTAGGCAAAATAACTCAATCAAAACAGAAAGCTCCTTGAACTTGGGAATATGCCAGGCCTATTGGGCCAAAATCAATGAATGCTTTTTGTATAGATAATAGAACGAGAATGAACTAAAGGTTTAAGATATCATATTTTTTTGTTCATAAATACTAAGCTACAATGACACAATTAGTTATCTACCCACCTCGTTCCTTTCTTTTAGCATGTGCACGTAGCATGCTTTTGGGATACGTGTCTTTTCAGATTCCACAATGATTCATTAGTTGTGGACACTAAGTCACCGCACTCATCTTTGTAAGTCAACTTCATTTAGCACCTGTGTGCTTTTATCAGTTTCTTAATGAAAATATTTAGCGAACTCCATGACTGTAGCTAAAGGAAGGGGCTATAACAGCACACAAGTAGACTACAAATGCATGCTGGTGCGGGCATGCCCTCAGATCATGAAGTGAGCGCTACTGGAGCGAAATTGGAACCGGCAAGAATGGCGATGCTCCAGCCTTTGGGAATCTCGCTCCAGTCAAATTGGGCAGGGTCATAAAATCTGGTTGACATTTACATTGGTATAAGTTTTTATGCATTTTTACTGCTTTTCACAGATGGATCCAAGGACCCAGATAGTGGGCACACAGGAGCAGGCGTTTACATTCCTGAATTTGATGTGCGGATATGTATAATTCTAGCAGATACACTGTCAGTATAGTCAGTTGAACTGTTAGCGATAGTAGTTGCCCTCCAGCGGGTGGAGGACGTACAACCTGTCAGAATTATAGTATGCTCAGATTCCCTGTCTGTATTGAATATATAATCTGGTAAATCTAATAGGAGTAACCTACTATTGGAGGTATTCATGTTATTATGGAGAACACTGGGTGTAGTAGTGAGATTCTGCTGGGTCCAAGTCCGTTCGGGTGTGGAAGGGAATGAAATTGTGGACCAGTTAGCCAAAAGAGTTTAATATCAATTATTTATAATGTTCCACTGGGTAGAGGTGAGGCCAAATGTAAGATCAGAGCCCTTTTGACAATCATTTGATTATATCATAGAAGAAGAAGAAAAACAATACGAAGAATCAGAGGAATGTGGTGGAACCTCCCTCCAACCGTGCTTGCACCAATCCAATGCTTCTAAATACATGAGGGGGACTGAACAAGTGCACACTTCAGGAGAGACGAAACGGTGGAAGCTCAATGGAAATATTTATTTGAATGAGGTGACAGGTATAGATAGCGGCTGTAGTTTTTTTTCTATAGAGAAAACTGTGACCAGGTGATTCTCAGGAGCATCAGCAAAAATGATACAAAGTGAGTACAAATCAATTGAAAAATAAACACTTAATGTCCTTACATGTAGATATTACTTTCCCAGAACTGCAAGGGCGAGTAAAATGGTCAGAGTGAGGTGTTCTCTCATTTGTGTCTGGAAGTAGCTAGCAACTGCCCAACTTTAGCCAGTTAGCTTGGGTCCGAACGCTCGGATCAACCCTACTCCTCGACCAGTGCGTCCAGTGCCCTCTGAACGCTCCGAGAGAGAAACGCTCGGGAATTTACGAATGACCTAGAGTGCACTCTGACACACTTCACAATTAGCTATGACCAGAGTTGTGCATTTGTAAATTGCCTCCATTGTGTCAGAGTGCGCACTGGGCCGTTCGTAAATTCAGAGCGTTGTCAGATTGTCCATTTGTAAATTCAGAGCGTTTCGCACTCGGAGCGCACGCTGGACGCTCTGGCCGAGGAGTAGCGTTGATCCTAGCGTTCTGACCTCCCATCGGCAGTCAAGGACCACGGCAGTCTAGCTACTTCCAGATACAAATGAGAGAACAAATCACTCTGACCATTTTACTCACCCTAGCATAGCTGGTTAGGCTGTTTTCATGTTATCCAGAGCGTTGGTGACTGTAACAATTTTATTTGCCTTTTTACTGACACCGGCCTTATTCAACAGGTGTTGCGCATTCATAAGTCTTTTTTTTTTAGATCTAGCTAGCTATCTGGCTAACAATGAACCATTATCCCAACTCATAACGTTACAACCCTGCATGAATCTACACGCAACTAAAACTAACCAACTAGGTTATGACTTTCTAACAAAATTAGAAACTTATATCTGAAAATGTAGCTAGCTAGACTTTCCTACCAGAATACATGGATGAACGCTTCTCCCTCTCTGTCACGTATGCCATGTTTGCCCTTAGTTTGAAGATGTCACTTGGAGACAGGTGTTTTTTGCAGTTCTTAATGATATCTTTTGAAAAAAGCAGCATTAGAAAGGATTAGCTACACATGCTGAGCAGTTCACGTTATAGACAGAAGCGTGCTACATGGCAGAACAATCTGAACTCATCCTTTGGCATGTCCAGCCCATCCATTATCTCAGCCAATCATGGCTAGCGGGAAGGTTCCTGTATTTTTCAGTGGCTCAACCAAGTAGGCTCGTAATTGAACTATTTTATTTGTGTTTACAGATGGCATACACGTTTGTTATTAAGGCACATTAAATTTCACATGTTCCAGAAGACATTTCTGCCCAAAAGATGCATTTTGATTTAAAACAAAATTACATTCAAATGCTTCTCCTGTGAAGTGACATACGCCTAGTTTCCTGAATCGAGTCACACATGTACTTAAGCTTTTATGTACCAAATACAATTCTAAAGTTCAATGAGTTTCCATTATTTATAAACACATCAACATTAATTTTGATGCTACCATGATTAAGGATAGTCCTGAATTAATCGTGAATAATGATGAGTGAGAAAGTTAGACACACAAATACACTACCTGACCAAAAGTTTGTGGACACCTGCTCATTCAACATCTAATTCCAAAAATCATGGGCATTACTATGGAGTCGGCCCCCCCTTTGCTGCTATAACAGCCTCCGCTTTTCGGGGAAGGCTTTTCTCTAGATGTTGGAACATTTGCTGTGGGGAATGGTTTAATTTCAGCCACAAGAGTATTAGTGAGGTTGGGCACTGATGTTGGGCAATTAGGCCTGGCTCGCAGACTGCGTTCCAATTCATCCCAAAGTTGTTTGATGGGGTTGAGGTCAGGGCTCTGAGCAGGCCAGTCAAGTTCTTCCACACTAATCTTGACAAAGTATTTCTGTTTGGACCTCGCTTTGTGCACAGGGGCATTGTCATGCTGAAAAAGGAAAGGGCCTTCCCTAAACTTTTGCCACAAAGTTTGAAGCACAGAAACTGTCTAGAATGTCATTGTATGTGGTAGCGTTAAGATTTCCCTTCACTGGAACGAAGGGGCCTAGCCCGAACCATGAAAAACAGCCCCACACCACTATTCCTCCTTCACCAAACTTTACAGTTGGCACTATGCATTGGGGCAGGTAGTGTTCTCCTGGCATCCACCAAACCCAGATTCGTCTGTCAGACTTTCAGATGGTAAAGCGTGATTCATCACTCCAGAGAACGCATTTCCACTGCCCCAGAATGCATTTCCACTGCCCCAGAGTCCAATGGCAGTCCGACGGACTGTGACGCAACACTATTTACCATGCATTTCTATTGGCCACAAAATTATCTGAAAATTGTGACTACTTTAATACACATATAAGATAATATTTCCCAATACTTTTGGTCGGTTGACCTGATATGGATGAAAATACCCTCAAACTGAAGTTGACAGTCAGCACTTTGTCCTCACTGTGTCTTTTCAAGTGCTGGAGTAAAGAGCCCCAAAACTTTTTTTTGTCACTGTCCCATTGCTTTGAGCTCACTGTATACAGTGCATTCTGAAAGTTTTCAGAGCCCTGGACTTTCTCCACATTTTGGTACATTACAGCCTTATTCTAAAATGGATTCAATTGTTTTTTCCCCTCATCAATCTACACACAATACCCCATGACGACAAAGCAAAAACAGGTTTTCAGAAATGTTTGCAAATGCATAAAAAAATATTACATTTCTATAGGTATTCAGACCCTTTACTCAGTACTTTATTGAGGTACCTTTAGCAGCGATTACAGCCTCTAGTCTTGTTTGGTATGGCGCTACAATCTTGGCACACTTGTATTTGGGGTGTTTCTTCCATTCTTCTCTGCAGATCCTCTCAAGCTCTGTCAGGTTGGATGGGGAGAGTCGCTGTTCCCAACTTCTTCCATTTAAGAATGATGGAGGCCACTGTGTTCTTGTGGACTTTCAATGCTGCAGAAATCTTATGGTACCCTTCCACAGATCTGTGCCTTGACACAATCCTGTCTTGGAGCTCTAATGACAATTCTTTGACCTTAATGGCTTGGTTTTTGTTCTGACATGAGCTGTCAACTGTGGGACCTTATACAGACAGGTGTGTGCCTTTCCAAATTTGTATTTAACCTTTATTTAACTAGGCAAGTCAGTTAAGAACAAATTCTTATTTACAAGGACGGCCTACACCGACCAAACCCAGACGACGCTGGGCCAATTGTGCGCCACCCTATGGGACTCCCAATAACGGCCGGTTGTGAAACAGCCTGGATCATGTCCAATCAATTAAACTTACCACAGGTGGACTCCAATCAAGTTGTAGAAACATCTCAAGGAATATCAATGGAAACAGGATGCACTTGAGCTCAATTTCAAGTCTTATAGCAAAGGGTCTGAATACTTACGGAAATACAATTTCTAAAAACGCTTTGTCATTATGTAGTATTGTGTGTAGATTGATGAGAAAAAAAACAATTTAATCAATTTTAGAATAAGGCTGTAACGTAACAAAATGTGGAAAAAGTCAAGGGGTCTGAATACTTTCCGAATGCACTGTATATGGCTCTGGCTTTGTACAACAGGTGATGGACATGTCTTCTCCTGACCTAGAATTTAGGACCAACTTTTGTTTACGCCTAACTGGTTCAATCGACCCCATGGTCATGCATGGGTTAGGTGTTGAATGTTGTAAGAGTGGATAGCATATTCAGGATGTGGCTTGCATCCTGAATATAAAAATAAAAAACTCAGTTAAAGTTTGGTTATTTTCATTTTGAAATATGTGTAAAAATCTATATTCCCTGTGGTGAATCTGTAGATCTCCCTGTAAATGTAAAGTGAGGCCTTTTGGGCAGCACTCAGCTTTAGTATGCTATTAATTCAGGGAGTAACCAGGTTTCCATCCAATCTTTTTTTATAGTGAGTAAAGGCAGGCACAATGTAAACAGAAACATTTTCAGAAAACTTTCCTAATTTCGACATAACCAAATATGCTAGACAAGGTGCGATATTTTTGTGTTGGAAAAGGAATTATGCAAATGTTGGTGGAAATGCTTTTATGTGCAAATAATGCTATAATAACCATCATATCAAAGTCAACTTGGAGTCACATGATGACATGTTGTGTGGTCCTCCCACTACGACTTGTCAGGAAACCATGCAGTTTATTAGGCTACAGATTAAATAAATGATGATGAACTTCACTGTGGTGAAAGTGCATGGTGATCATGATGTTCCTTTCCAATTAATATGGAGGGTGTTATTCTGGTGAAATGATCATCAATGCTTGTCTGCTATTTGACAAATAAATATAATCTAGCTCTTTTGTCCATAATAACCTCATCATGTAAACTAAATGTGCCCTCTGGCCAACTCTTCACTGCGCGCTGTTGGCGCTGAGTGCATGAATAGCCTTCATTATGAGATTATTATGGACAAAAGAAATTGAGTATTTTCAGTTGGCACATTTGCACACTACATACAGTAACGCAAACTAATGAGAAAACCATCGGCAGAGTTGAAAATGGGAATTTAATCACAAAAGTTATTTTTATGTGAGCTACGTCATCACGCACAGTATTTCATCTACAACAAGTCCAATTACTTAGAAACTTCTGTGGTGGGAAAATGATCCACAGGTACTCCTCCAATTCAATCAAATTATGTCAATTAGCCTTTCAGAAGCTTCTAAAGCCATGACATAATTTTCGGGAATTTTCCAAGCTGTTTAAAGGAACCGTCAACTTTGTGTATGTAAACTTCTCCCAACTTGTCTTCTTACACTGTGCATCTGTCTCTCTCAAGTAAGAAAATATATATAACAAAGCTGGGAGAAAGCTGTGTTGTAAGGTGTGGCTAAAGCTGGGTGAAAGCTGTGTTGTAAGGTGTGGCTACATTTTAGTCAAGGAGTTGAATGACAGCACAGTGAACCGGCTAAACTGCTTTTTTCTTTTTTTTTACCCTGTAGATAGAACCTTCTATGGTGCTGTCTTGCACATTCCATTGTTTGACGTGATAATAACAGCACACACCCAAAAAACAAAATGTTCTAATATTTATTTAGTGTTTACAGACACTCTAATCCAGATTGATTTACAGTAGTGAGTGCATACAATTTTGTATTCCTCCCACCCTCTCTCTCCTCTCGTGGGAATCGAACCCACAAAACTGGTTGTGACATTACAAGCGGTGTGCTCTACCAAATGAGCCACATAGGTGTTCCTGTGTTATGGTAACCCAAATAGCACCCCTTTCTCTTATTTATTTAGTTTCGTATACTGCCCTAATTTAGCATAGTGGTGGTCCTGTGTTGCTTAGTTGGTAGAACATGGTGCTTTCAACGCAGAGTATAATGGGTTTGATTCCTGCTGGGCCACCCATACGAAAAGGAAATGCAATGTATGATTTATTAAGTTGCTTTGGATAAAAGTGTCTGCTAAATGGCATATATTATTTTACATGGATAAAACCAGGATTACTCAACTATGGACTGGAATACTCCACTCTGCCTCTAAGGTGTCTACTTAGACACCTTCTTCTGCTTAAACAGAAATAACTCTGTTATATTACATTTTGTCATTTAGCAGACACTCTTATCCAGAGCAACTTACAATAGTGAGCGCATACTTGTAATTTTTCATACTGGTCCCCCGTGGGAATCAAATCCACAACCCTGGTGTTGCAAGCGCCATGCTCTACTACCTCTTTTCTTGTCTGTCTGTCAGTCAGTGAGGGTCCCAGTGAGAATTATGAGGGGTTAACATGGCGCCAGGTGAATCACCAGGTTGTGCTGAATCACAGGTGAGTGAGTACGTGTGGGTACTGACTGTACACACCTGTTGAACCTGCACCGTACTGCACTGTTCTTTTTCTACTATTAATAACTTTTCATTACTTCATCAACCAACTGTAGCCTGGTCCCAGATCTGTTTGTGCCATCATGCCACTCCTTTTCATCCCAAACATGACAAGGAGTGGCATGATGGCACAAACAGACTGGTACCCCAAGCAAGTCCTAACATTTTTATTATTATCTCAGAGTAAAACTGCTCCCCGTGTTTTTCAGACTACAGAGCAAGCAAGCCAAGCTTATGGAACCAGTGTAAGTGGCAGCACATGCAGACGACAGCGTTACAATAGAGCTTTATTCTATATTATATTATAAACTGGGTGGTTTGAGCCCTGAATGCTGATTGGCTGAAAGCCACTGGTATGACACTTTATTTTATTTTTACTGTTCTAAATGCGTTGGTAATCAGTTTATAATAGCAATAAGGCACCTCGTGGTTTGTGATGTATGGCAAATATACCACGATTAAGGGATGTATCCAGGCACTACGCGTTGTGTTGCGCTTAAGAACAGCCCTTAGCTGTGGTATATTGGCCATATACCACACCCCCTTGTGCCTTATTTCTTAATTACTGTATACCATTATGGTAAATACTATGAAGTATATACTTGCTTTATAACGTACTTCATAATGTCTTTCATGAAGTGCTACCACTATTGGATGTTTATCTTGTACTTCCGGCGCCGACAGAGATTGCAGCCTCGCTTCACGTTCTTTAGTTTGCTGACGACACTACAGTTTGCTGACGACACTACAGTTTGCTGACGACACTACAGTGGTAGGCTTGATTACCAACAACGACGAGACGGCCTACAGAGAGGAGGTGAGGGCCCTCGGAGTGTGGTGTCAGGAAAATAACCTCTCACTCAATGTCAGCAAAACAAAGGAGATGATCGTGGACTTCAGGAAACAGGAGAGGGAGCACCCCCCTATCCACATCGAGGGGACAGTAGTGGAGAAGGTGGAAAGTTTTAAGTTCCTCGGCGTACACATCACGGACAAACTGAATTGGTCCACCCACACAGACA
>QNTS01010458.1:4758-21808 GCA_003317085.1 Hucho hucho
CTGCAGCAGGTATGCAGGTATAGTACTGCAGCAGGTATGCAGGTATAGTTCTGCAGCAGGTATGCATGTATAGTTCTGCAGCAGGTATGCATGTATAGTACTGCAGCAGGTATGCAGGTTTAGTTCTGCAGCAGGTATAGTTCTGCAGCAGGTATGCAGGTTTAAGTCTGCAGCAGGTATGCAGGTACGGTTATGCAGCAGGTATGATTTTATAGTTCTGCAGCAGGTATGCAGGTACGGTTATGCAGCAGGTATGCTGTTATTGTACTGCAGCAGGTATATTTCTGCAGCAGGTATACAGGTATACGGCTCTAGAGCTCAAAGGCTCATTTTATCACCAGTTTTTGTATCCAAGGCAACATAAAAACATTGGAATAAAACCTTGCATCTGAGAAAACATTTATATGGCTTCCGTTTTCCCTTTGCCAAAGAAAACATGATGCATAGGAGAGGTCATAGGCCAAGCTAGATGAACAGACAGAGAGATCATAGGCCAAGTTAGATCCAACAGACAGAGAGGTCATAGGCCAAGTTAGATCCATCAGACAGAGAGGTCATAGGCCAAGTTAGATCCATCAGACAGAGAGGTCATAGGCCAAGTTAGATCCATCAGACAGAGAGATCATAGGCCAAGTTAGATCCAACAGACAGAGAGATCATAGGCCAAGTTAGATCCAACAGACAGAGAGGACATAGGCCAAGCTAGATGAACAGACAAAGAGATCATAGGCCAAGTTAGATCCAACAGACAGAGAGGTCATTGCTCAACCTAGATACAACAGACAGAGAGGACATAGGCCAAGCTAGATGAACAGACAGAGAGGTCATTGCTCAAGTTACATACAACAGAGAGAGAGTCGTAGGCCAAGCTAGATGAACAGACAGAGAGGTCATAGGCCAAGCTAGATGAACAGACAGAGAGGTCATAGGCCAAGATAGATCCAATAGACAGAGAGGTCATAGGCCAAGTTAGATCCAACAGACAGAGAGGTCATAGCCCAAGCCAGATCCAATAGGCAAATTGATAACAATTACCATGGTTATAAATGCAATGCATTTATTCACGTTCCTTACTGTAGACGTACTGAGTACCACAGAGCTGTTTCTAATCAACCTGCATACTAAGTACCACAGAGCTGTCTTTAATCTACCTGCATACTGAGTACCACAGAGCTGTCTCTAATCTACCTGTATACTGAGTACCACAGAGCTGTCTCTAATCTACCTGCGTACTGAGTACCACAGAGCTGTCTCTAATCTACCTCCATACTGAGTACCACAGAGCTGTCTCTAATCTACCTGCGTACTGAGTACCACAGAGCTGTCTCTAATCTACCTGCGTACTGAGTACCACAGAGCTGTCTCTCTAATGCAGAAACCTGCCTGTAGGCCCTCTGCAGATGTGGTTTTGAACACCCATAATCTAGAAAACACTTTGCACATAGGCAGATGTTTGTTGTTATACAATATGAAAAAATATATTATTCAAATCTATCACCTGTTTGTGTATGTCAGGAAACTGCCAAAATAAAGGAAACACAAGTAAATGAGGAATATAAAGTGTATTGAAAGCAGGTGATTCCACACAGGTGTGGTTCCTAAATTAATTAAACTACTAACATCTCACCATGCTTAGGGTCATGCATAAAAATGCTGAGCAGGTCATTATTTGGCTACCATGACTCTGTCCCCATAGAATGAAAATGCCCCCATCCACAGCACACAAGTAGTCACTGGATGGTTTGATGAGCGTGAAAACAAATGTTAACTATCTGCCATGGCTGTCTCAGTCACCAGATCTCAACCCAATTGAACACCTATGGGGGACTCTGGAGCGGCTCCTGAGACAATGTTTTCCACAACCAACAACAAAACACCAAAGTATGGAATTTGTCATGGAAGAACGATGTCAAATCAAATATTTATTTGTCACATGCTTTGTAAACAAATAAAATAAAATTGTATTTGTCACATGCGTCGAATACAACAGGTGTCAATCTGAAATGCTTACTTCTTATGTCAAGAATCGTGGGTACTGGTTCAGTGAGTGAGGTGCAGGAGAGCAGAGATGTGTGGACCAGGTATTTAATAATACAACAGCACCAGAACACAAAACGATGCAAGGTGCAGGAACAATACCAGTCTCACAAACATAACGGGCGTAAAACACAGAACCCGGCAAACAATCAACCAGCCATAAATATCCAACATGAACAATGAATAAACACTCACACAAACATGGGGGAAACAGAGGGTTAAATAATGACAATGTAATTGGGGAATTGAAACCAGGTGTGTAGAAAACAAAGACAAAAAACAAATGGAAAAATGAAAAGTGGATCGGCGATGGCTAGAAAACGGGTGAAGTCGACCGCCGAACGCCTCCCCGAGCAAGGAGAGGGACGGACTTCGGTGGAAGTCGTGACAGTACCCCCCACTTGACGTGCGGCTCCAGCTGCGCGCCGACACCGGCCTCGGGGACAACCCGGAGGACGAGGTGCAGGGCGATCCGGACGGAGACGATGGAACTCCCACAGCAACGAAGGGTCCGGAACGTCCTCCACCGGCACCCAGCATCTCTCCTCCGGACTGTACCCCTCCCACTCCACGAGGTACTAAAGGCCCCTCCTCCAACGCCTCGAGTCCAGGATGGCTCGAACAGTATACGCCGGGGCCTCCTCAATGTCCAGAGGGGGCGGAGGAACCTCCCGCACCTCAGACTCCTGGAGTGTACAGACCACCACCGGCCTGAGGAGAGACACATGGAACGAGGGATTAATACGGTAATCTGAGGGAAGCTATAACCTGTAGCATACCTTGTTCAGTCTCCTCAGGACATTAAATGGCCCCACAAACCGCGGACCCAGCTTCCGGCAGGGCAGGCGGAGGGGCATGTTTCGGGTCGAGAGCCAGACCCGGCCTCACTGCGGTGGCGGTCGGTGGTCGGCGCTCGCCTTCTGCCGCCTCACGGCCCGTTGCAGGTGCACATGGGCGTTGTCCCAGGTCTCCTCCGAGCGCTTAAACCATTCGTCCACCGCAGGAGCCTCGATCTGGCTCTGATGACAAGGTGCCAGAACCGGCTGATACCCCAGTACACACTGGAAGGGAGCGAGGTTAGTGGAGGAGTGTCGGAGTGAGTTTTGGGCCATCTCTGCCCCTGGGATGAACAGGGGTGAAAACCTGAGGTGAGACTGACCGAGACCCCCAGACGCTCCATAAACGCCCTCCATACCCTGGACGTGAACTGGGGACCCCGATCAGAGACTCTGTCCTCAGGCACCCCGTAGTGCCGGAAGACGTGTGTGAACAGGGCCTCCGCAGTCTGTAGGGCCGTAGGGAGACCGGGCAAAGGGAGGAGACGGCAGGACTTCCACAACAACCAGGATCGTGGTGTTGCCCTGTGAGGGAGGAAGATCAGTCAGGAAGTCACTGACAGGTGCGACCACGGCCGTTGTGGAACGGGTAGGGGTTGTAACTTCCCTCTGGGCAGGTGCCTAGGAGCCTTGCACTGGGCGCACACCGAGCAGGAGGAAACATAAACCCTCACGTCCTTGACCAATGTGGTTCACCAGTACTTCCCACTAAGACAGCGCACTGTCCTACCGATGCCAGGATGACCAGAGGAGGGTGACGTGTGGGCCCAATAGATCAACCGGTCACGGACAGCAGACGGAACGTACATACGCCTAGCTGGACACTGAGAGGGAGTGGGCTCTGTACGTAACGCCCGCTCGATGTCCGCATCCAGCTCCCACACTACCGGTGCCACCAGGCAAGAGGCCGGGAGTATGGGAGTGTGATCCATGGACCACTCCTCTGTGTCATACATCCAGGACAGTACGTCTGCTTTAGCGTTCTGGAAACCTGGTCTGTAGGACAGGGTGAAAACAAAACGGGTAAAAAACATGGCCCACCTTGCTTGGCGAGTGTTCAGTCTCTTCGCCGCCCGGATGTACTCCAGATTGCGGTGTTCAGTCCAGATGAGAAAAGGGTTTTTCGCCCCCTCAAGCCAATGTCTCCACGCCTTCAGAGCCTTGACGACAGCCAACAGATCCCAGTCCCCCACATCATAGTTTCGCTCCGCCGGGTTGAGCTTCTTCGAAAAGAAGGCACAGGGGCGGAGCTTCGGTGGCGTACCCAAGCGCTGAGTGAGCACGGCTCCTATCCCAGCCTTGGACGCGTCCACCTCCACTATGAACGCCAAAGAGGGATCCGGATGAGCCAGCACGGGAGCCGAGGTAAACGGAGCCTTCAGGTGACCAAATGCCCTGTTCGCCTCAGCCGACCACTGCAGTCGCACCGGTCCCCCCTTCAGCAGTGAGGTAATGGGAGCCGCTACCTGACCAAAGCCCCGGATAAATCTCCGGTAGTAGTTGGCAAACCATAGGAACCGCTGCACTTCCTTTACCGTGGTGGGAGTCGGCCAATTACGCACGGCTGAAATGCGGTCACTCTCCATCTCCACCCCTGATGTGGAAATGCGGTACCCTAGGAAGGAGACGGACTGTTGGAAGAACAGACATTTCTCAGCCTTGACGTACAGGTCAGGCTCCAACAGTGGACCAAGCACCCTGCGCACCAGGGACACATGCTCGGCGCGTGTAGTGGAGTATATCAGAATATTATCAATATACGCCACCACCCCACCACGCCACCACGCCACCACGCCACCACGCCACCACGCCACTACACCACTACACCACTGCACCTTGCCTGTGCAGGTCCCTGAAAATCTAGTCAACAAAGGCCTGGAAGACTGATGGAGCATTCATCAACCCGTACTGCATGACGAGGTACTCATAGTGCCCAGAGGTGGTACTAAATGCCGTCTTCCACTCGTCTCCCTCCCGGATACGCACCAGGTTGTAAGCACTCCTGAGATCCAATTCTGTGAAGAAGCGCGCCCCGTGCATTGACTCAATCGCACTGGCTATGAGAGGCAGCGGGTAGCTGTACCTCACAGTGATCTGATTGATACCTCGATAGTCAATACATGGGCGTAGACCTCCATCCTTCTTCTTCACAAAAAAGAAACTTGAGGAGGCAGGTGAAGTGGAGGGCCGAATGTACCCCTGCCCCAGGGATTTGGAGACATATGTTTCCATAGCCGCCGTCTCCTCCTGGGACAGAGGATACACGTGACTCCTGGGAAGTGCTGCGTCTACCATGAGATTTATCGCTCAATCCCCTCGTCGATGGGTTGGTAATTTAGTCGCCCTCTTCTTACAGAAGGCAAGAGCCAAATCGGCATATTCTGAGGGAATGCGCACGGTGGAGACCTGGTGTGGACTTTCCACCGTAGTCGCACCGATGGAAACCCCTACACACCTCCCTGAGCACTTTCGTGACCACCCCTTGAGAGCCCTCTGTTGCCACGAAATAGTAGGGTCATGACAGGCCAACCAGGGTAGACCCAGCACCACGGGAAATGCAGGAGAGTCAATAAGGAAGAGATTTATTCTCTCCTTGTGACCCTCCTGCGTAACCATGCCTAGTGGAGCGGTAGTCTACCTAATCAGCCCCGACCCTAAGGGTCGACTATCTAGGGCGTGCACAGGGAAGGGTACATCCACAGGAACAATGGGGATCCCTAAACTATGGGCAAATGAACGGTCAATAAAATTCCCAGCTGCGCCTGAATCTATGAGCGCCTTATGCTGGGAATGCGGGGAAAACTCAGGAAATGTTATAAACACATACATGTGCGCAACAAGGGGCTCTGGGTGAGCCTGGTGCTGACTCACCTGGGGTGACACGATAGTGCCCTGCCTGCTGCCTCGATTCCTTGAGGAACCCCTCTTTACCGACCAGCAGTGTGCCCTCTACGGCCACAAATGGTGAAGGGAATGGCCCCTCCTCCGATCGCCCTAAGCGCAGCACCTCCCAGCTCCATGGGCGTCGGAGCGGTGGTGCTGGGGGATGGAATCGACAGACCCCGATCTGGACGTCCGCGGGTAGCCAGCAGATTATCCAACCGGATGGACAGGTCCACCAGCTGGTCGAAAGTCAGATTTGTGTCCCTGCAGGCCAACTCCCGACGGACGTCCTCACGCAAACTACAACGGTAGTGATTGATCAGGGCCCTGTCATTCCACCCCGCGCCGGCGGCCTGGGTCCGGAAGTCCAAGGCGAACTCCTGTGCTCTCCTCGTCCCCTGCCTCAGGTGTATGAGACGTTCACCCGCCACTCTACCCTCAGGCGGGTGGTTGAAGACTGCCCGGAAGCGGCAGGTGAAATCCTCGAATTGGTCCAGCACCGTTCCTCCTTCCTCCCATACGGCGCTGGCCCAATCCAGGGCGTTCCCTGAGAGGCAGGAGACGAGGGCGGACACACTCTCCCGGTCCAAAGGAGCCGGGTGCACGGTCACCAGGTAGAGCTCCAGTTAAAGCAGGAACCCCTGACATCCCGCTGCCTTCCCATCGTACTCCCTCGGAGGGGAGAGCCGAACTCCACTGGGACCGGGTGAAGATGGTGTGATCAGTGGTGCCCTTGGTGGTTCTGGTGGAGAAGCTGGAGGAACTGTTGCAGCATCTCCTCATGCTGCCGGACGCTCTCCTCAACCGCTGGTACCGGGGTAACTGCTCCTGCTGACTCCATTTCAGGTGAGTGTTTCTGTCAAGAATGGTGGGTACTGGTTTAGTGAGTGAGGCGCAGGAGAGCAGAGATGTGTGGACCAGTACCAGGTAATAGCATACTGCCCTGGCTGCCCTGGGAAACAGATAGACTACTGCCCTGGTTATATTCATACCTGGAAAACAGAGACTACTGCCCTGGTTGTATTCATACCTGGAAAACAGATAGACTACTGCCCTGGTTGTATTCATACCTGGAAAACAGATAGACTACTGCCCTGGTTGTATTCATACCTGGAAAACAGATAGACTTCCCACCTCCTACATCACATATGTCATGTATTTTTAGAGTTAACTGTTCTCATGCCAGGATGCCCTCCAGAGACCCTATCTGGTCATGGCAAAGAGCTCTGCATGTCTTTAAAGTCCTGCATTGGAAGGTTAAATGAGCAACACATAATAACCCAGAGAGCGTTTACATGCAGAGCTTTCTACGAGGGGTAGAAAATACTCTTCATATGATGCAGCGGATTTAACAATGGCTGTGAGGTAATATTCTAAGTAGAATGCATAGCCGGGGTCCAAAGGCTTATTTAACAGTTGAGGTCGAGCGGCTACCTCATTTGTGCAAGCGGGACAACTCGTTTGGAAAATGTAAAGTTCCCCGATGTGATGCGGGCTGCATGGTGAGATCTGCAGAATGGTAGGGGCTGTAGAGTACCCATGTGTGTCACACTTCAGTCCCAGGGATCTTTAAAGTCTATAGCGTTTTTACAGGCATTAGACAGAGAGATGGAGGTGACAGGTTTACCTAAATGGCCATTCATCATGTCATAACAGGGAGAAGTGGTTCTCCTGTTATTTAAAGAGTGTTCCCACCAAGGACCATCTAGGTTTGATCAAACTGACAGAGTGGGAAACAAGGACATTAAGACAAAACAACAGCACCATTGTGTTGATAAACTGGCCTCCAGTATTACTCTAGGGACAGGAGTGTCTCCTGACCGTGTGACTCTGTGCTCTAGTAATATGCAGTAGTATTTATGGTCAGATGACATGAAAGTAGGTCCAATCCATGTGCCAACGCCGTTAATCAACAGTCTCATGAAAATAGAGCTCTTTGGCGACGAGTCGAAAAACGGAAGCATATGCAGAAGAAGTACCTCATACCTACTGTAAATTATGGTGGTGGATCTTTACTGTTATGGGTCCATTTTGCTTTCACTGGTCGTGGGGCCCTTGTTAAGGTCAACTGCATGAACTTTACCAAGTACCAGGACATTTTAACCAAAAACCTGGTTGCCTCTGCCAGGAGGCTGACACTTGGCCACAAGTGGATCTTCCAGACAGAAATTAACCCCAAGCACAAATCTAAATTTTGCAGTGGCCATCTCAGTCTCTGTATTTGAACCCCATTGAAAACCTGTGGTTTGAAATGAAGAGGATGAAAGATGAAAGATAAAGGATCTGGAAAGATTCTGTATGGAGGAACGGTCTAATATCATAAAACATTTTAGAAAAATACTGTGTCGTTATCCTTGCAAGGGGAGGGTGCTGGAGTATAGAAAACAATCATTTTGACACGGACTGTGTCATTATCCTTGTTAAGGGAGGGTGCTGGAGCATTGAAAACAATCATTTTGACCCGGACTATGTCATTATCCCCGTAAAGGGAGGGTGCTGGAGTATTGAAAACAATAATTTTGCAATATGTGAAGTTTTGGGCGAACTGACCAAATTCACATAGAAATGTGAGTTATAAGAAGCGGTATATCTGTTCTATGTGCTCCATTTCTATGCTTTCCATTCTTAAGTGTTTTTCTTGCTTTTTTTGAAAATACTATATTTTTGGCTATAGAAAGATATTTCACAGCGGTTTAGACGGTACAATGATTCTCTACACTAGACTTGCTGGTGTTGTTACACACATTTTAGCAACCAGGAAATGGCGGAGCGATTTCTGCATAGTGCATATTTAAATATATATTACTCTGAGTAAATGTATTAGTATAAAATAATTTCCCCATATCTTTTTGGCATTTTGTACAATATAGCTCAGTATTTATAGTATTTCATTTGTTGTCTTTTTTGCTTATCTTTATTAGTGGTGCCAATACCTGACTGTACCCCAGATGTGTGTTTACTGTTGTAGTGATTCATAAGCACCATGGGGTGGAGCCAAAACACAGCCCAAAGTGAGGTCTGTTCTCCTGCAGCTCTGTGCTGGAGGAACCCTGGTAGCCCAAAGAGAGGACTGCTCTACTGCAGCTCTGTACTGGAGGAACCCTGGTAGCCCGAAGAGAGGACTGCTCTACTGCAGCTCTGTACTGGAGGAACCCTGGTAGCCCGAAGAGAGGACTACTCTACTGCAGCTCTGTACTGGAGGAACCCTGGTAGCCCGAAGAGAGGACTGCTCTACTGCAGCTCTGTACTGGAGGAACCCTGGTAGCCCAAAGAGAGGACTACTCTACTGCAGCTCTGTACTGGAGGAACCCTGGTAGCCCGAAGAGAGGACTGCTCTACTGCAGCTCTGTACTGGAGGAACCCTGGTAGCCCAAAGAGAGGACTGCTCTACTGCAGCTCTGTATGGGAGGAACCCTGTCTCTAAGAGACAAATAGTCAGCATATCTTATTTAGGTAAAACATTTCACATCTCATGAGAGAAACTAGAAAAAAGATTAAAGATTTATCGATCTCCTAACTAACAATTTATGAATTTGACTTCTAGTGCTCGATTCTTCATTGATCACCTATGTTTGATCTGTTAGCCAAATCACAGCTTACAACCAAAAGGAAACACAAACATGGGAGACCGTCCTTAACCAATCTGACAAATGGTAATTAGCAGTGGATGACCGTCCTTAATAAATCGGACAAATTGTAATTAGCAATGGATGACTGTCCTTAATGAATCTGACAATTGGTAATTAGCAGTGAATGACCGTCCTTAATGAATCTGACAAATGGTAATTAGCAGTGGATGACCGTCCTTAATGAATCTGACAAATGGTAATTAGCAGTGGATGACCGTCCTTAATGAATCTGACAAATGGTAATTAGCAGAGGGTGACCGTCCTTAATGAATCTGACAAATGGTAATTAGCAGAGGGTTACCGTCCTTAATGAATTTGACAAATGGTAATTAACAGTGAATGATCGTCCTAATGAATCTGACAAATGGTAATTAACAGTGGATGACCGTCCTAATGAATCTGACAAATGGTAATTAACAGTGGATGACCATCCTTAACCAATCTGACAAATGGTAATTAGCAGTGGATGACCGTCCTAATGAATCTGACAAATGGTAATTAACAGTGGATGACCGTCCTTAATGAATCTGACAAATGGTAATTAGCAGTGGATGACCGTCCTTAATGAATCTGACAAATGGTAATTAACAGTGGATGACCGTCCTTAACGAATCTGACAAATGGTAATTAGCAGTGGATGACCGTCTTAATGAATCTGACAAATGATAATTAGCAGCGGGTGACCGTCATTAACGAATCTGACAAATGGCAACAAGCTGTGATTGACCGTCCTTAACGCTGACAAATGGTAATTAGCAACAGATGACCGTCCTTAACGCTGACAAATGGTAATTAGCAACAGATGACCGTCCTTAACGCTGACAAATGGTAATTAGGAGTGGGTGACCCGTCTTAACGAATCTGACCATCGTAATTTTCAATTAATTTCCCAATGATTCCACATTGCCATCTCAGGCCATCTACTATGCACGTCGAAAGGTCGGGTTGCTCTGTCTGCACTGTAAGTTGCATGAGAGTTGTACCTATGACCTAAAGGAATGCTATTCCCAAAAGCTTAAAATGTCTGAGGAGTTTTGTATAAGCCAGATCCAAACGCATCCCCTTTGAGACCCGGCAGACATCACCACAGCATTATTTCATCTACAATCGTGGTGACGAGGGGTTCATAGATACAACACCACTCAGTCATGGTGACGAGGGGTTCGTAGATACAACACCACTCAGTCATGGTGACGAGGGGTTCATAGATACTACACCACTCAGTCATGGTGACGAGGGATTCATAGATGATTAAAAGCTTTTATTTACAAACAGAAACCTACAGCTTGATACACAAGACATAATCACCCAATTCCATCACCAAACAAACCATCCATAAAATAAAGCAAAATGCTCAACTCTATGCATACCAAAAAGAACAAAACAAACCATAACAAAACATAAAAGCCAGGTGAGCACCTTCTCTCCCCTGTGTATGTTAGGATGCTAACGCTATAATAATTAAGGATGAAGCGTGAATTCATGCCTGGAATAATAAATGTGAAGTTTGATTTCCTCCCTCCTGTAATAAGCAGCCAATGAGGTATTTTTCCTTTTAATGTGTTTAATCTGATACTGTTATAGCTCCGGCTAAACTGTTTATGTATGTAAGCACTTCAGAGTTATATCAAGCTAATAAGTCACTCGTAAGACAAGAAAGTTGTAAGAGTGTGCTTAACTGTATTTTCATTTATTTTATAGTTCTCACGGAAGGTGATAATTCTGACTAAAACTACAGAATAAAGCCGCCAGTTAAAATCAAGGAACGGTTCGTGGTTACTGGATGGAGCTACATCCCCCTTAATATCCACATAAAACGCTCTGTCTCCATGTCCCTAAAATATCACCTATTCCCTTTACACTAAACCTGAATTCCCTTTCCACCTCTCCCTGGCAGCATGCTGCCCCCACTTCCTCTCCCCCCTCTTCATCCTCCCCCTCAAGTCATGTTCCACCCCAATCTCTCCCTGTCTTTACCAAATTCTGCCTGGCTTCCCACAGCCCCCGTTTAAAGAGGCTTATGAGAAGCCAGAGCAGAAACTTGTCCCTGACTGTCCCCCTCGCTCTCCCTACACCCTAGCCCACGTCAAAACAAAATCCCCCTTCACCCTGCCAAACAACACCTGTGCCCTAGCCCATACTACTCTGGCGAAAGCACAATCCCCAAAAACATGTTGCACTGTCTCCTCCCCACTGTAAGATGATCTTGGACAGGTGGGGGAAGGGGGATTTTGCCGGAACATACCAGCAAGCACTTGTGGAGGCTCAACCAATTTAGGTCCTTGAGCCTGTTGTCCAGACCCCGGGCCTGCGCTCCCTCCCAGACCACAGCCGGGATGCCCACTACAGGCTCCGGACAGACCGGTCTGACCTCTTCGTACAGGTGCCTGTGGTCTAAACCTACTCGGGTAACTTCAACCTCGGGGTGCGCACGCAGCTACTTGGCCGCATGACCAAAATGCCACGCCAGCTGCTCCGCCCGAGGACCTGTGTTAGACCACACCATTACGCTTCTCGCCTGGTATGAGAAGAACACGACAGGAGGTAACCAGACGGGTGTATCACCGGATGAGCAAACTCTGTCAACAAAAAGGAAACAAAGATTGTGTCCAGCTTGAGGGGGAGATGTGGTACCCCCTCCCTCCCCGATGGGACAGAGCATGCGCGCCCTGGCGACCCACTCGTACCTGCCACCCCACATAAACTGAAACACTAGCCTCACTAGAGGCCTCCTCAGACAAGCCGGCAATGGGTTGATATAAAAGAGATGGCAATACATCCACCTTGAGGACCAGGACCCTGCCTACAAAAGACAACGACCTAGCCCTCCACATCCGCAGCTTCTTCTGTACCACTGCGATGCTCCTGTTCCAGCCGGAGGTCTCAAAATGGTCCCCGAGAATCTTCATGGCCCAGTTGGCCGAGCAGCAAGGATGTGTCGTCGGCGTACCGCGTCAACTTGACGTGCAGCCCGTCACTTCTAGGGATCAACAAGCCATCCACCCCTGTGTCCACCCTAATGGCAGCCCCAGAGACTCCATGTACAGAACAAACAGGAGAGCCGAGAGCGGACACCCCTGCCTGACCCCAACGAGAGGTCAAAAACGTCACCCATGTGACCGTTTATGCTAACCCGGCACCCCGCTCTGACATATAAAGTACGGATCCATCCTTTAAACTTCTCCCCAAATCCTAACCTACCTAACACCCTGAAAAGAAAATATCTATTCACGCGATCAAAGGCGTTCACCTGATCAGCTATCCCCATTGAGACCGTGTCTGTGTCTCGACCTAGGTTGGGCAAAACTAAACATGGCGGTGTTCGCCTTAGCTATCTCACTAGAATAAAGACCTCCTCCATTCCTGCCATTATTGAAAGAGATTGTGATATCTCACATCTCAAAATAGGGCTACTTAATGTTAGATCCCTCACTTCCAAGGCAGTTATAGTCAATTACCTAATCACTGATCATAATCTTTATGTGATTGGCCAGACTGAAACATGGTTTCAGCCTGATGAATTTACTGTGTTAAATGAGGCCTCATCTCCTGGTTACACTAGTGACCATATCCCCCGCGCATCCTGCAAAGGCGGAGGTGTTGCTAACATTTACGATAGCAAATTTCTATTTACAAAAAAAAAGACGTTTTCGTCTTTTGAGCTTCTAGTCATGAAATCTATGCAGCCTACTCAATCACTTTTTATAGCTACTGTTTACAGGCCTCCTGGGCCATATACAAAATTCCTCACTGAGTTCCCTGAATTCCTATCGGACCATGGCAGATAATCTTCACATTTTTGGTGACTTTAATATTCACATGGAATAGTCCACAGAGCCACTCCAAAAGGCTTTCGGAGCCATCATCGACTCATTCGGTTTTGTCCAGCATGTCTCCGGACCTACTCACTGCCACAGTCATACTCTGGATCTAGTTTTGTCCCGTGGAATAAATATTGTGGATCTTAATGTTTTTCCTCATAATCCTGGACTATCGGACCACCATTTTATTATGTTTGCAATCGCAAAAAATAATCTGCTCAGACCCCAACCAAGGATCATCAAAAGTCGTGCTATAAATTCTCGGACAACCCAAAGATTCCTAGATGCCCTTCCAGACTCTCTCCGCCTACCCAAGGATGTCAGAGTACAAAAATCAGTTAACCACCTAACTGAGGAACTCAATTTAACCTTGTGCAATACCCTAGATGCATTCGCACCCCTAAAAACAAAAAACATTTGCCATAAGAAACTAGCTCCCTGGTACACAGAAAATACCAGAGCTCTGAAGCAAGCTTCCAAAACATTGGAACAGAAATGGCGCTACACCAAACTGTAAGTCTTCCGACTAGCTTGGAAAGACAGTACCGTGCAGTATCGAAGAGCCCTCACTGCTGCTCGGTCATCCTATTTTTCCAACTTAATTGAGGAAAATAAGAACAATCCAACATTTATTTTTGATACTGTTGCAAAGCTAACTAAAAAGCAGCATTCCCCAAGAGAGGATGGCTTTCACTTTAGCAGTGATAAATTCATGAACTTCTTTGAGGAAAAGATCATGATCATTAGAAAGCAAATTACGGACTCCTCTTTAAATCTGCGTATTCCTCCAAAGCTCAGTTGTCCTGAGTCTGCACAACTTTGCCAGGACATAGAATCAAGGGAGACACTCAAGCTTTTAGTACCATTTCTCTTGACACATTGATGAAAATAATCATGGCCTCTAAACCTTCAAGCTGCATACTGGACCCTATTCCAACTAAACTACTGAATGAGCTGCTTCCTGTACTTGACCCTCCTGTGTTGAACATAATACACGGCTCTCTATCCACCAGATATGTACCAAACTCACTAAAAGTGGCAGTAATAAAGCCTCGGTTAAGATGGCTCTGGAGGAGTGGAGGCACTGGCTGGAAAGGGCGGAACATCAATTTTTGGACGGACTGTCAAGCGCTTCAACCCAAGGCTCGTTGGGCCCCTTTTATTTACCAGATTCAATTTCACCATCCTACCGCCCAGGGTCCAAAAACGTGAAGCCGGACGCTTCTCCCATTTGTAGAGTTCCACTGCCACTCCCTCTGAAACTGAGACCATTCTCCCTGCCTCATGTTTGGCGGCTTCGGTTGTTTTGGGGTATTGAGGCTCTGGTCTGCAAGGCATTAAGGTTCCCAGCCGGACCCTGGGGGGGGCCCGGCTAACCGGATGTGCGTTCCTGATTCGGCCCGGTCTCAGGTCCTGGAATAGGCTCACTCCTCCAGGCTTACCTTTCATCCTGGGGCTCGTTGTACCCTGGCTTTCCTCCGACAATGCTTCTGGTGGCCCAACTTGGCTCCTGATTTCTCAGCCTTCGTCTCCGCATGCATGGTGTACGTTCTACGCAAGACTCTGCGGCAAGCTCCATCTGGCCTCCTTCAGTCACTCCCTGTCCCTCATCGCCCCTGGTCCCATATTTCCCTGGATTTCGTCACTGGGCTTCCCCCGTCAGATGGTAACATCACCATTCTGACAGTGGTGGATAGGTTTTCCAAAGCTGCCCATTTCATCCCTCTTCCCAAGTTACCTTCAGCCAAGGAGACGGCCCAGCTCATGGTGCAGCACGTCTTCCGAATCCATGGACTCCCGGTCGACATTGTCTCGGATCAGGGTTCTCGTCCCGATTCTGGAAGGCATTCTGCATCCTTATTGGGTCGTCGGCCAGTCTGTCCTCATGGTCTGTCCTTCATCCTCAATCCAATGGCCAGTCGGCGCGAGCCAATCAAGACATGGAGACGACACTTTGGTGACTCGTTGCTAGTAATGTGTCCAAGATTAAGCCCTTGTCTCACAGTCCTTTGTCTTCTGTTTCTAGGCCCATCCCTCCCGACGGTCAGCCAGCGTACACGGTGAGACGCCTCCTGAGGGTTCGACCACGGGGCAGGGGTTTCTGGTTGACTGGGAGGGTTATGGCCCGGAGGAGAGGTGCTGGGTTCCCGCTAAAGACATCCTGGACCCGACCCTCATCACTGACTTTCACTGCTGGCACCCTGGTCAGCTAGGTATGCACCCTGGTAGGACGCCAGGTGGCGACCCTAGAGGTGGGGGTACTGTCACAACCTGATCTGTTTCACCGGTCTTTGTGATTGTCTCCACCCACCTCCAGGTGTCACCCGTTTTCCCCATTAGATTAGGGTATTGATTCCAGTGTTCCCTGTTTGTCTGCTGCCAGTTTGTCTTGTCTTGTCAAGTCAACCTGCGTGTTTTTCCGTACTCTTGCTTTTTCTTATCTTTCTTTTGCTAGTCCTCACGGTTTTGGCCTTTGCCTGCCTTGACTCTGAACCCGCCTGCCTGACCATACTGCCTGCCCTGCCCTCGAGCCTGCCTGCCTGACCATACTGCCTGCCCTGACATCGAGCCTGCCTGCCTGACCATACTGCCTGCCCTGCCCTGACCTCGAGCCTGCCTGCCTGACCATACTGCCTGCCCTGACCTCGAGCCTGCCTGCCTGACCATCAAATCAAATGTATTTATAAAGCCCCCCTTACATCAGCTGATGTCAATGCAGGTGTAAAAGCACCATACTGCCTGCCCTGCCCTCGAGCCTACCTGCCACTCTGTACCTCCTGGACTCTGACCTTGTTATGATATTTTGCCTATCCACAACCATTCTCTTGCCTGCCACTTGGATTATAATAAATATCAGAGACCCATATAGAAAGAGGAAATATGTTTTGATATATTTATATCTAGTAGACAGGGAAAGAAGATGATAATAAACAAGGTGAAGAAGACATTAAAGGCATGATTGGCATTCAGTTAGACTTTACGTAGAGCCAACAAAAATGTGTTGCATTCTTAATTAAGATGTCAGAAGAAAACTGCTTGGTAATATCTGCATGACAGGTCAACAATGATATGCAGTTATGTCAAGGCTTTCATACCTTTGAGGAAGATTGCTATTCTGATGTAATGCCAACCTTGCTGTCAAAGTTCTCCGTGATGCCGGTAAGGCAGAGTCAGGCGCAGGACAACGAATATGAGTTTTCAAATGCTTTACTCAATATTTCCAAAACACATGAGTGGGGGAAAAACCAACCACTCGAAAACACGGAACAAAAGAAACACAAACAATCACGCACAAAAACATGAGGAGAACAGAGGGTTAAATAAGGAACATGTAATTATGGGATAGAAACCAGGTGTGTATAATGAAGACAAAAAAACATAGAAATTGAAAAGTAGATATGCGGTAGCTAGAAGACCGGTGACTTCGACCGCCTAAAGCCGCCCGAGCAAAGGGAGGGACCAACTTCGGCTGAAGTCGTGACACTGACTTATATAGTCTATATGTTCTGCTGTTTACATGTTCTGCATTTCGACCAGACAGTAATGTCTATATGTTCTGATGTCAACCAGACAGTAATGTCTATATGTTCTGATGTCAACCAGACAGTAATGTCTATATGTTCTGATGTCAACAAGACAGTAATGTCTAGATGTTCTGATGTCAACCAGACAGTAATGTCTATATGTTCTGATGTCAACCAGACAGTAATGTCTATATGTTCTGATGTCAACCAGACAGTAATGTCTATATGTTCTGATGTCAACCAGACAGTAATGTCTATATGTTCTGATGTCAACCAGACAGTAATGTCTATATGTTCTGATGTCAACCAGACAGTAATGT
>QNTS01010462.1:6573-22418 GCA_003317085.1 Hucho hucho
CACACCCAGGACCCCCACCCCCATCACCCCTAACTCAAATGTTCCCACGTCTATGGACTGAACCCAATTTGCTGTAGTAGCCTCTCTCTCTCTCTCTCTCTACTGCAGAGAGAATGTCCTGCCAGATCTGCAGACTGGACTGGAATTCAGAAAGTAGATTCTGTACACTATATGGGGGACTTAGACAGTGACTCCCAGACAGACAATGAGCTGCATGGCTGAGCTCTCTGGCTGTTATTAGATTAAACTAGGCAAGGCTGAACACCAAGTGGACGGGGTTCAGAGTTCAAGGCTGCGTTCCAAATGGCACCCTATTTCTTGTACAGGGCAGTACTTTTGACCAGAGCCTTATTGGATGTATCGAAGACTGGTTGAAGGGTTGACTACAGAGTTATGGTGGACAGGGTTAAAGATGGAGTGATATCAAATAAAGTGGTAAGTGGTAGAGAGGACAAGAGGAGTGGAGGAGGAGAAGAGGAGTGGAGGAGAAGAGGAGTGGAGAAGAGAAGTCGAGGAGGAGGAGTGGAGGGGGAGAAGAGAAGTGGAGGTGGAGAAGAGAAGTGGAGGAGGAGGAGAAGAGAAGTGGAGGAGGAGAAGATGAGTGGAGGAAGAGAAGAGAAGTGGAGAAGGAGGAGAAGAGGAGTGGAGGAGGAGGAGGAGAAGAGGAGTGGAGAAGGAGAAGAGGAGTGGAGGAGGAGAAGAGGAGTGGAGGAGAAGAGGAGTGGAGGAGATTATAGATGATGATAAAATATAAAATATATTCATCACATTCTTCATGAACAACAGGTGTAACAGTGAAATGCTTCCTTTCCCAACAATGCAGAGAGAAAGAAAATAGAGAAATAATAACAATGAGTAATGATAACTATATATACACAGGGTACCAGTACTGAGTACATGTGCTGGGGTATGAGGTCATTGAGGTCAATATGTGAATACTGTATAACTAGGAATAAAGTGACAGATAGTAAACTGTATGTGTATGTGATGAGTCAAAAAAAGTTTGTGCAGAAAGGGTCTATTTAGCAGTCTTATGGCTTGGGGGTAGAAGCTGTTCAGGGTCATGTTGGTTCCAGACTTGGTGCATCAGTACCGCTTATCGTGCGGTAGCAGAGAGAATAGTCTATGGCTATTAAGTTGGGTTACTGGATTCTTTTAACATTTTTAGGGCCTTCCTCTGACACCGCCTGGATTGCAGGAAGCTTGGCCCCAGTGATGTTCTGGGCTGTACACACTACCCTCTGTAGCGCCTTGTGGTCGGATGCCAAGCAGTTGCCATACCAGGCGGTGTTGCAGCCAATGGTGCAGCTGTATAACTTTTTGAGGACTTGCTGGTCCATGTCAAATCGTTTCAGCCTCCTGAGGGGTAAGAGGCGTTGTTGTGCCCTCTTCTTAACTGTGTTGGTGTGTGTGGACCATGATAGATGATGTGGCGCTTTAGTGATGTGGACACAGAGGAACTTGAAGCTCTCGACCTGCTCAACTAAAGCCCTGTCGATGTGAATGGGGACGTGCTCAGCCCTCCGTTTCCTGTAGTCCACGATCCGATCCTTTGTCTTGCTGACGTTGAGGGAAAGGTTGTTGTCCTGGCACAACACTGCCAGATCTCTGACCTCCTCCCTACAAGCTGTCTCATCGTCGTCGGTGATCAGATCTACCACCGTTGTGTCGTCTGCAAACTTAATTTTGGGGTTGGAGTTGTACACGGCCATGCAGTCATGGGTGAACAGGGAGTACTGGAGGGGACTAAGCACACACCCCCGATGGACCCCTGTGTTGAGTGTCAGCGTTGCAGATGTGTTGTTGCCTACCCTCACCACCTGGGGGAGGCCCGTCAGGAAGTCCAGGATTCACTTGCAGAGGGAGGTGTTTAGTCCCAGGGTCCTTAGCTTAGTGATGAGCTTGGAGGGCACTATAGTGTTGAACGCTGAGCTGTAGTCAATGAACAGCATTCTCACATAGGTGTTCCTTTTGTCCAAGTGAGAAAGGGAACTGTGGAGTGCAGTGGAGATTGCGGGATCTGTTGGGACGGTTTTGCAAATTGGGGTGGGTCCAGGGTGTCTGGAATGATGGTGTTAATGTGAGCCATGACCATCCTTTCAAAGCATTTCATTGCTTTAGATGTGAGTGCTACGGAGTGATGGTGTTCTTCTTGAAAGATATTAAAGACTGGGTCAGGGAGAGATTGAAAATATCAGTGAAGACACTTGCCAGTTGGTCAACGCATGCTCTGAGTATGCGTCCTGGTAATCCGCCGGCCCTGCGGCCTTGTGAATGTTAACCTGTTTAAAGGTCTTACTCACATCGATTATGGAGAGAGTTATCACACAGTCGTCCGGAACAGCTGGTGTTCTCTCGTATGGTTCAGTGTTGCTTGCCTCGAAGCAAGCATAGAAGGCATTTAGCTCGTCCGGTAGGCTCGCGTAACTGGGCAACTCACGGCTGGGTTTCCCTTTGTAATCAATGACAGGATTCGATCTCAGTCCTGTATTGACGCTTTGCCTGTTTGATGGTTCGTCGGAGAGTGTAGCAGGATTCCTTATAAGCTTCCAGGTTAGTGTCCCGCTCCTTGAAAGCTCCTTGAAAGCGGCAGCTCTAGCCTTATGCTCGGTGTGAATGTTAACTGCAATTGAAATGAAATGAAACATAGAATATTACAGTTCTTCAGGTCCCGTTGATAGGATAGTCTCGAATGGAGCTCATCCAGTTCGTTCTCCAGTGATTGTACGTTCGCCAATAGAACAGAGGGTAGAGGCAGATTATTTACTTGTCGCCGTGGTTTCAACAGGGTACCCGCACGTTGGCCTCTATATCGTCATTTCTTTCTCTTCCGAGTATCGGAGATTTGGGCCTGGTCCAGGGGGTGAGCAGTATGTCCAGTGCCGCCGACTCATTGAAGTAGAAATCCTCATCCAAATGGAGGTTAGTGATCGCTGTTCTGATGTCCAGAAGCTATTTTTGGTCATAGGAAACATTTGGTACAAAAAATATGTATATAAAAAAATAAGAAAAATAAAAACTAAATTGGTCAGGAGTCTGTAAAACCAATGCCATTCTCTTGCTTTTAGGTAAGACAGATTTTGTGTGTGTGTGTGTGTGTGTGTGTGTGTGTGTGTGTGTGTGTGTGTGTGTGTGTGTGTGTGTGTGTGTGTGTGTGTGTGTGTGTGTGTGTGTGTGTGTGAAGAATAAAAGTGGAGGCTGTTGTGGATGAAGTGATGTGTCAGAGAAAGAGTGGAGGGGGGATGGAGGGATGGAGGGATATGAAAATGAACGGAGGGGTTTAAGAGAAAGAGAGAGACGTTGAGAGGAGGATTTAGAGGCATGGAGTGTTTAACAGCAGGTGTGTTAATAAGCGGCTCATATCTCACACTACTTAGGAGGAACAGAGGAGGGAGGATGAAAAGGAGGGGGGAGGAGGAGATGGGAGGGAGGATAATGAGGTTGAAGAAGGGAGGAGGGAGGAGGAGAGAGAGAACGGAGGAGGAGACAGGTGGGAGGATAATGAGGAGAAGAAGGAATTTGTTTGTGCTACAGGAATAGAATGGTTTTAATGCTTGTCTAACCACTGGAGGAATAAGGCTGACTGATGCCGTCGTCTGATATTGTCTCCTCTTTTACCCCCTTCTCTGTGGCTTTTCTCCCCGCATCCACCCATATGCAACTAAATGCATTCTGTTTTACCAGTGGGAGATGTGTGTGTTATGAACAAATGCAATTTGGTGTGAAATTGAGCAAACAGACGTGTCTAGAGACTGGCTGCATTCCATGCTGGACTGATAAAAGGATTACTCTGCTGATGAAATGAAATGAGAAGGATGTTTAGATAAAGAAATGTTATTACCGCCACACACACACAAACACACATACACACACACACACACACACGCACGCAATGCACACAAACACACCACACACATGAGGAGAGGAGAATGAGAAGGTGGGAGAACCAATACTTTACTTGTCTCAGATTTTTCTCTCCCAACTCTTCTTCTTCTTCATCTTCTTCTTTCCTCCTCCACTTGTGACATTATTTACTTTGAAAATTGAGCCATCATTTTTTGTGTCTGTGCAGAGGGTTTTGTTTTATTGTTTGGAAGAGAGAGAGAAAAATCGAAACGTTTTAACAGGCTTCTTAACTCCATCTCTGTTTTCCAGGATTATTTTAGCTTGCTTTTAGCTCAGAGCCTTGTTGTCCACATTTAACTGGAAGCCTGTGGAGCCAATCACGCTGCCCTGCTGTGACCTGGCAACCTGAGCAGCCAATCACACTGTGCCACTGTGACCTGGCAACCCACAGAGCCAATCATATGTCCCTGTAGTACAATTGCATGCAGGACCACATACAGCCACAGTTCCCACTGTATGGCCAAGCTGCAAAGTCAAACTTGTCTATATCGTAAAACATTATGAAAAATTTGCTTTTTGATCTTAATGGTGAAACTACCACGTCTGTTTGCGATATTACAACAACAAGGAAGATACTGCAAATGACGAACACAGTTTTTCCCCTCAGACATAAAACAGCAGAATTTGTGCAATCCCTTTTTTTTTTTTTACACGTTGTGAGACGCTTCACTTTGTCAAAAAATTGTAGAACTAGGCGTGGACTTTCCAACTTTGCAGACAGTGATGCTCTCAGTGAGGTCTCAGGTCCCTCCTCTCTGAATATGCCCACAGTGTCCTTCAGTATCAGGCACTATGTAAGGCCCATAGCTGTATGGGTGTATGTGTAGGCTGTGTTGACTGCCCATTTCTGTTTAGCAACAGGAGAGTTGATGGACGGTCACTTGTTTGACCTGAGGACAGACAAAACAGAATCATTTAGTTCAAGTGGCCCTCTACAGCTAGAGTCTGCAATTGAAGGAATAACAAAGTGGGCACCCCGCCTCTGTTTTAGTTAAAAAGCTGAAGGATGGGCCTTGAGAAATGTAACCACTATTACATTCATAGACAGTGCTATAAATGCAAGGACATAATTATAGGTTTAACCATGTTTTGAGGCTATATACTGTAGTGTTTGTTTAAATGTATGTTATTTACAAACACTGGAGTAAAGATAAAGCTTATTTTAGGTTCTGATGGGATATGACAGTTGAGCTCAGCTCATGAGCCATTTCTGTTATAGTCTTGAAGAATCAACGGGTATATACAGTACTAGTCAAAGGTTTGGACACACCTACTCATTCAAGGGTTTTTCTTTATTTTGACTATTTTCTACATTGTAGAATAATAGTGAAGACATCCAAACTATGAAATAACACATATGGAATCATGTAGTAACCAAAAAAAATGTAAAACAAATGAAAAAAAATATTTTTATATTTGAGATTCTTCAACGTATCCACCCTTTGCCTTGATGACAGCTTTGCACACTCTTGGCATTCTCTCAACCAGCTTCCAGGTAATCACCTGGAATGCATTTCAATTAACAGGATGTGCCTTGTTAAAAGTTCATTTGTGGAATTTATTTGGTACTGTATGTGTAATGAATTTAAGGATTCTAGCTTTAAAGTGATGTCTTATGCAAGTGATATGTTGTAAGGTGAAAACTACAGTGAGGAAAAAAGTATTTGATCCCCTGCTGATTTTGTATGTTTGCCCACTGACAAAGAAATTATCAGTCTATACTTTTAATGGTAGGTTTATTTGAACAGTGAGAGACAGAATAACAACAAAAAAATCCAGAAAAACGCATGTGAAAAATGTTATAAATTGATTTGCATTTTAATAAGGGAAATAAGTATTTGACCCCTCTGCAAAACATGACTTAGTACTTGGTGGCAAAACCCTTGTTGGCAATCACAGAGGTCAGACGTTTCTTGTAGTTGGCCACCAGGTTTGCACACATCTCAGGAGGGATTTTGTCCCACTCCTCTTTGCAGATCTTCTCCAAGTCATTAAGGTTTTGAGGCTGACGTTTGGCAACTCGAACCTTCAGCTCCCTCCACAGATTTTCTATGGGATTAAGGTCTGGAGACTGGCTAGGCCACTCCAGGACCTTAATGTGCTTCTTCTTGAGCCACTCCTTTGTTGCCTTGGCCNAGGGGGACCTTGCGGGCGCTGCAGGATTTCAGTCCTTCACGGCGTAGTGTGTTACCAATTGCTTTCTTGGTGACTATGGTCCCAGCTGCCTTGAGATCATTGACAAGATCCTCCCGTGTAGTTCTGGGCTGATTCCTCACCACTTTCATGATCATTGCAACTCCACGAGGTGAGATCTTGCATGGAGCCCCAGGCCGAGGGAGATTGACAGTTCTTTTGTGTTTCTTCCATTTGCGAATAATCGCACCAACTGTTGTCACCTTCTCACCAAGCTGCTTGGCGATGGTCTTGTAGCCCATTCCAGCCTTGTGTAGGTCTACAATCTTGTCCCTGACATCCTTGGAGAGCTCTTTGGTCTTGGCCATGGTGGAGAGTTTGGAATCTGATTGATTGATTGCTTCTGTGGACAGGTGTCTTTTATACAGGTAACAAACTGAGATTAGGAGCACTCCCTTTAAGAGTGTGCTCCTAATCTCAGCTCGTTACCTGTATAAAAGACACCTGGGAGCCATAAATCTTTCTGATTGAGAGGGGGTAAAATAGTTATTTCCCTCATTAAAATGCAAATCAATTTATAACATTTTTCACATGCATTTTTCTGGATTTTTTTGTTGTTATTCTGTCTCTCACTGTTCAAATAAACCTACCATTAAAATTTTAGACTGATAATTTCTTTGTCAGTGGGCAAATGTACAAAATCAGCTGGGGATCAAATACTTTTTTCCCTCATTGTATATAATCAGTGTGATTGTAATTACTACTGGTGGTATAGCAGTAACTGAATTGATAGCACTAGACATCATTTGGCCAAATTACTTTCACTAATAATTGATTAAAGTGATAAGACTAGGCAGATTGTGGCCATATTACTAGCAGGTCTAGCTGGTTGGAACGGGTTCTTTCTCTTCCATCCCCTGCTCTCCTTTGAGCCTGAGCTTTATTTTACAATGACCCGCTAGGCTTCACATCAGAGTCAGAAAACACAGATTCCATGAATAGCAGATGTGGCCTGGAGGTCCTTCAGGGCCAACCAGCACACAGTCCTATTAAGCCCATCACAGAGCCACCGCTACTGCCAGCTCTATCCCAAATCTCTGCCCCCCTGTCCCCATACACTCCCCCCTACACGATACCAAAGGCGACAAACATGCACCTCCTTGTTTTTTGAATTGGCACTGCTTCTACCAGCTCAAGTCCAAATCTCTGCCCCCCTGAAGGGTGTGTGTGTGTGTGTGTGTGTGTGTGTGTGTGTGTGTGTGTGTGTGTGTGTGTGTGTGTATCATATATTCGATATGTGTCATGGCTGATCATCAGTATATCAGAATGGCCCATAAAAGCAATACTATTCCACTTCCTGCGAGCACTGTAAGTAAGCCTTGTAAAGCAACACAATCCTGTAATTAAAGTTTCATCTTAATTCAACTCCCCCTGGCACAGGGGTAGGGAGGGAACGCTTGTTAAATGGCTGTGGTGCTGGCTGCTGTAGTTCTGCACTGGGAATGGATTGATATGTCTACACAAAGAGGAGCTTGGCTATCTAATGAGAGAGAGAGAGTCCTGTCCCACATCCAAACCCAAAGTACTGATAGCATCGTTGGTTTCTCCATAGAGCTCCATGGTGTATAGTGCCTATGGTCCCTGGTCAAAAGTAGTGCACTATATAGGGAATAGGGGGCCATCTCGGAACTCCTTTAACTTCATATTTCTCCTGTCAGGCCCAACGTTGTCATCCCAGCCTCTCCAGAGAGTGTAGACTGGTGGATATCATGGCGCATACCAATGCTGCGACAGGCAGCCAAGCCTGACGGGATTCAGTTTTGACAGACAAGGCTGTGGAGGAGTGAGACGGCTGCTCTGTGCTCCTCGCAATACAAACAATGAGAGCAAACCTAGTTAGCATTCTGATCCGATCGAATTAACCTCATTCAAATCAATGAATCTATTAAGTGGAGCCATGAATTAATGATCACAGACGAAGGCTGTAGCCCAGGCTAATGAGCCAGCAGGAGAGTGGACCAACCGGCCGGGCCAACCAACGGGCCTGCTGCTCAGATATTGTAACCAAGGCTTTTTATTCCCCACAGTGCTGTTCATAGCACTGCTCACCAGTGGCTGGCTGAGGGAATGACAAGATCACCGCCCTGGTGGCACATAATGTACATTACAGCTACACTCCCTACAACCCCAGATAATTATTAGAATCAGGCGGTTATGGTTGGAATGAAAAACCTACAGGACGGTAACTCTCCAGGAACAGGGTTGGAGTTTAAACCTACAGGACGGCAACTCTCCAGGAACAGGGTTGGAGTTAAAACCTACAGGATGGTAACTCTCCAGGAACAGGGTTGGAGTTAAAACCTACAGGATGGTAACTCTCCAGGAACAGGGTTGGAGTTAAAACCTACAGGACGGTAACTCTCCAGGAACAGGGCTGGAGTTAAAACCTACAGGACGGTAACTCTCCAGGAACAGGGTTGGAGTTTAAACCTACAGGACGGTAACTCTCCAGGAACAGGGTTGGAGTTAAAACCTACAGGACGGTAACTCTCCAGGAACAGGGTTGGAGTTTAAACCTACAGGATGGTAACTCTCCAGGAACAGGGTTGGAGTTTAAACCTACAGGATGGTAACTCTCCAGGAACAGGGTTGGAGTTTAAACCTACAGGAGGGTAACTCTCCAGGAACAGGGTTGGAGTTTAAACCTACAGGAGGGTAACTCTCCAGGAACAGGGTTGGAGTTTAAACCTACAGGACGGTAACTCCAGGAACAGGGTGGAGCAGCCCTGTAGAGAACACTACTTTTGACCAGAGCCCTATGGGGTTCCATTCTGGATGGAACTATGGAGATGACATGCCTCACTGCTGTAGAACCTAGAGCGTTCTTAGATTCCTTCTTAGAACCATCTGTACTGGACTATCTTTGGCAGAGCTTCCCCTAGCCTCCCTTGGCAACCACAGCAGTGGATAGAGATACAGAGGGAGGTGGGATAGTAACATGTCATATGTGATGTAGTATAGAATCACTGCCTCTGGCCTTACATGTTGGGCAAATGTTGAAATATGAACTTCTGGAGAGAGAAAGAGAGGGGAGGAAGAGGTAGAGGGAGAGAGAGAGGGAGAGAGAGAATAGGAGAGATGATTGAATCACCACTATGCACTATTGCAGCTATTATTTCAGCTGAGGTACTTCATCTGCTCTTTTTAAAAAATGACCCTGTTGTTTAAAACGGTCTCCAGAATGTTTAATCAGCTATTTCAGCAAAACATCAGTTAAATGTATTGGGCACTAAGGTGCACAACACTCAACGCACCCCAGAACACTATCATGTGTTTGCTTGTTTTCTTTTGACAGTACAATTTGCATTTCAGTCTGATTTGAACATTTACAAGTGACTCGCCAGTTGTTCGACATCTATAGCTTATTAAGATAAGTTGGAGTTGGAGGGTGAGACACACAGCTTTCTAACCAGCAAGAAGCATGGATAATCCAGGAGAGATGGAGAGATGGGAAAATGTATAGAGGGACGCAGACAGAGAGATATACATCAACTAGACAGACAGATATACATCAACCAGACAGAGATATACATCAACCAGACAGAGAGATATACATCAACCAGACAGAGAGATATACATCAACCAGACAGAGAGATATACATCAACCAGACAGAGAGATATACATCAACCAGACAGAGATATATACATCAACCAGACAGAGAGATATACATCAACCAGACAGAGACACAGAGAGATACATCAAGCAGACAGAGAGATGCAGAGACTCATCAAGCAGACAGAGAGATACAGATAGATACATCAAGCAGACAGAGAGACACAGAGAGATACATCAAGCAGACAAAGAGATGCAGAGATACATCAAGCAGACAGAGAGATGCTGAGACACATCAAGCAGACAGAGACACAGAGAGATACATCAAGCATCAAACGGACAGAGAGATAGATCAAGCATCAAGCTGACAGAGAGATACATCAAGCAAACAGAAGGATACATCAAGCAGACAGAGAGAAACAGAGAGATACATCAAGCAGACAGAGAGAGGTGGTAAGGATGTAAGGATGAATCCATGTAGTGTGTGGGAGGGAGACAAAGAAATGGTTCATTATATTGCTACGTTACATTTAGTAAATGCCTTTTGCTCAATTGAATGTTTTTATTGATTGGCATGTGGAAGGACTGAGAGAATGAGAGAATCCATGGTCTACTTTGATAATTACTTGACATTTGTAATTAAAATATTTGCATCTAGCTAGAAGAAGAAGAGTGTAGCAGCACAGTTGTAGCGAGGGCTGAGAGAGAGAGAGAGAGAGAGAGAGAGAGAGAGAGAGAGAGAGAGAGAGAGAGAGAGAGAACAGCTCTTTTTAAAGGCCCAGTGCAGTCAAAATCATGATTTTTCTGTGTTTTATATACTGTATATTTCTACACTATAAGGTTGGAAAAATACTGTGAAATTGTGAAAAGTATGATAATGCCCTTTTAGTGTAAGAGGTTTTTGAAAAGACCACCTGAAATGTCAGCCTGTTTTGGTGGGATGGAGTTGTGGCCTGCCTGGTGGTAAATTAGTTAGTAGAACAATAAGAAAGAGTTGGCCACTCTAACAATGGCTGCAGTCCAAATTCTAAGTAGACAGCCCTTGGTCCTAAACCCTCAGGCCTTGAAAGATGTTTTACATCGTCACATCGGAGTGTAGCTTAAACATCCCTTGACCAAGCGAGGGAGAGTGATGATTGGAGAGCCAACTTCCTCGGTGGAAAATCTTGAAATTGATGTCACGTTCAGGCCTGATTTTTATAGGCTGGCGTGTTTAGTTTCGTTTTGGTGTAGGGTTTTTGTTCTAGGTGATCTATTTCTATGTTGGGGTAATGGTTCCCAATTAGAGGCAGCTGAGTGTCGTTACCTCTAATTGGGAACCATATATATGTTTGTAGTTTTCATTAGGGGTTTGTGGGTGTTTGTTTCATAGCGATTAGTGTCTAGTCTATGTTACGATCTTCGTTTTGTGCCAGTTAAGTTGATAAATAAAGCATGTATACTGGATACCTCGCTGCGCCTTGGTCTGTCCCTTCTGAAGATCGTGACAGAATAACCCACCAAGTAAGGACCAAGCAGCGAGAGAACCGGGAGTACTGGACCTGGGAGGAGGAATTGTTTAGAGGGGGACCCTGGACCCAGCCTGGAGAGTATCGCCGTCCAAGAGAGGAGCTGGAAGCAGCGGCGGCTGAGCGGCGATACTGAGGAATTATACGGAGCGTGGAATCCAGAGAAAGAGAAGTTTGTTGGAACTCGCCTGGCTAGGAAGCCCGAAAGGCAGCCCCAAAACTTTTTGGGGGGGGCACACGGGGAGTTTGGCCGGTTCAGGATGGACTCCTGAGCCAACTCCTCGTGCTCTCTGGAGGGAGCGTCGGAGGGAGCGTCGCACTGGTAAGACGCCGTGCTATGCAGTTTTGCGCACGGTGTCTCCAGTGCGCGTACACAGCCCGGTGCGAGAGATTCCAGCGCCACTCATTTATCAGGGAGGGTGAGTGTGCAGCCTGGAAGAGTGGTGCCAGCTCAGCGCTCCTGGTCTCTGGTGCGCCTCCTTGGACCAGGACATCCTGCACCGGTTCTGCGTACAGTGTCTCCGGTGCGTGTCCAGAGCCCGGTGCGTGAGATTCCAGCTCCACTCATCTGTCAGGGGAGGGTGAGTGTGCTGCCTGGAAGAGTGGTGCTGGCTCTGCGCGCTAGGTCTCCAGTACACCTTCTGGGACCGAGATATCCTGCACCGGTTCTGCGTGTGGGGTCTCCGGTTTGCATCCACAGCCCAGTGCGTGACATTCCAGCTCCCATCATCCGTGAGGCAAGGGTGAGTGAACAGCCGGGGAGAGAAGTACCGGCTCCACGCACCAGGTCCCCTGTACGCTTAGATAGCCCAGTACGTCCAGTCCCTGCTCCGCACACCAGGCCCCCTGTGCGCTTAGACTCCAGCACGTCCTGTTCCGGTTCCAGGATCCCTGTGCGCGTCGTGGATCCAGCACGTCCTGTCCCTGTTCCACGCTCCAGGATCCCTGTGCCCGTCGTGGACTCAGCACGTCCTGTCCCACGTTCCAGGATCCCTGTGCGCGCCGTGAACCCAGCACGGTCCGTTCCTGCTCCCCGCACCAGAGTCCCAGTGCGCGTCGCCAGTCCGGAACCTCCAGAGAAGGTCCCCAGTCCGGAACCTCCAGAGAAGGTCCCCAGTCCTAAACTAACTGTTCCGGCAAATAGCCCAGGGCTTCCGGTGTGGGACCCCGAGCCAGCACGGCAGGCACCGGAGCCGCCACCTGGGACAGGAAGGCCCACCCGAAGACCCGCCCCCCCCCCCCAATGGACTTTTTGCACGGTCGGTTCTGCGCCTTTGGGGGGGGTACTGTCACGTTCAGGCCTGAGTTTTATATATAGGCTGGCATGTTTAGTTTCGTTTTGGTGTACTTTTTTTGTTCTAGGTGATCTATTTCTATGTTGGGGTAATGGTTCTCAATTAGAGGCAGCTGAGTGTCGTTACCTCTAATTGGGAACCATATGTTTGTAGTTTTCACTAGGGGTTTGTGGGTGTGCCTTGTTAAAAGTTAATTTGTGGAATTTCTTTCCTTCTAAATGAGTTTGAGCCAATTGTTGTGTTGTGACAAGGTATGGGGAGTATACAGAAGATAGCCCTATTTGGTAAAATACCAAGTCCATATTATGGCAAGAACAGCTCAAATAAGCAGAGAGAAACGACAGTCCATTATTACTTTAAGACATGAAGGTCAGTCAATCCGGACAAGAACTTTAAAAGTTTCTTCAAGTGCAGTCGCAGAAACCAACGTCTGATGAAACTGCCTCTCATGAGGACCACCACATTGTGTGGGCCAAGAAACATGAGCAATGGACATTAGACCAGTGGAAATCTGTCCTTTGGTCTGATGGGTCCAAATTTGAGATTTTTGGTTCCAACCGCCATGTCTTTGTGAGACACAGAATAGGTGAACGGATGATCTCTGCATGTGTGGTTCCCACCGTGAAGCACGGAGGAGAAGGTGTGATGGTGTGGGGGTGCTTTGCTGGTTACACTGTCAGTAATTTATTTAGATTTCAAGGCACACTTAACCAGCATGGCTACCACAGCATTCTGCAGCGATATGCCATCCCATCTGGTTTGCGCTTAGTGGGACTATCATTTGTTTTCAACAGGACAATGACCCAACACACCTCTAGGCTGTGTCATGGCTATTTGACCAAGAAGGAGAGTGATGGAGTGCTGCATCAGATGACCTGGCCTCCACAGTCACCTGACCTCAACCCTATTGAGATGGTTTGGGATGAGTTGGACCACAGAGTGAAGGAAAAGCTGCCAACAAGTGCTCAGCATATGTGGGAACTCCTTCAAGACAGGAAAAACATTCCTCATGAAGCTGGATGAGAGAATGCCAAGAGTGTGCAAAGCTGTCATCTAGGCAAAGGGTGGCTACTTTTAAGCATCTCAAATATAAATATATTTTGATTTGTTTAAAACTTTTTTGGTTACTACATAATTTCAAACTTTTGACTGGTACTGTATATATACTTTTGTATGTATTTAGTATTTTCTTGTTTACACCTGTGTTTTGTTTTGTTAGACATGTTTGATGTAGGGATGTAAGTTGATTATTTTGTATAATGAATAAAAATAAAGTAAAAAAAAATGTAAAAATAAACAATTATATGAAGAAAAAAAAAAGATGTAAGAAAGAGTTCCAAACCTCTCTCCCAATAACAGGTAGTTTTCCGTTTTCTCATCCCCACTCAGACCACTTCCAGACAGTCCTAAAGAAATCCTTGCTTGAGAAATTGCTCTTTGCTAAGAAGATTTTTGTTGTTGACCATTTTAATTGAAAATAATCACAGTAAGTTAATTGCTACCCAGAAATAATTTGCTACCCAGATAAAAACGGCGCATTGGACCTTTAAAGTTTAGATTAAAAAAATAAGTATTGTAGTTGGCTGAGGAAAGAAAGGGGAGAGAAAGGTAATTGAGAAGCTCTTTTAAGGGATTGCAAATTCTAAGTGGTTTATGAAACGGAGAAGGATAGAGCAAAACAACCAACCAACCAACCAACCTCCCTCCACCTCGTCTCTCTCTCTCTCTCTCTCTCTCTCTCTCTCTCTCTCTCTCTCTCTCTCTCTCTCTCTCTCTCCACCTCCCTCTGTGCTCTGTAAACCTGGCACACTGTAATTCTTTCACTCTCTCTGCTGCAGTCGACGAAAAAAATAACGCTTGGACCTGTTCACTTTAACACTTACGTTTAACCCGACACTGCCGTGACCGTTTATTCGGTTGTTTTAACCGCTAACCGGGTTCGACTCTTGTTACCTGCTTACCTGTCGTTTATAATTCCATCGTTCAAATGCCGAGTTGACGCGGCTCGTTAACGGACAGTGTGCGAGGAGAGGAGCTGGCAGGAATAGACAACTGTGGCATGTTTATGTATTGCGGCGGTCGATCCTACATAACATGTGCACTACCTAACGTGCCGTTTTAATTAAATCATAGTGCAATATCTTCGGGGAGAGCAGTGTTTATGTAGGGATTTGGATAGGGCAAGGAGCACGGTTGAACAGTATAGGTTACCGTCGGATATATTCCTATTTCTCTCTAAATTATTTCTAATATTTTACTAAAGGAGATTCTCTCAACATTCTCTAGACTTTGGGGCCGGGCGCTCTCAGTGATATAATATTTTCCAGAACCTTGGACAGCGGAAATACTATTTCAAAGAATGGTCGGAGGATACAAATCATTCTCTACCACTGCAAGGCTTTCTGGTGGCTGTTCATGTCGAGCGAGCAAGTTCAATTAAGAGACTTCCAACCTGCATGTATCTTTAATTGGCCTTATCTGTCTGTTAATTTCAATTTAACTTACTCTCACCCGCTATTGATTGCGCTAAACGTGTAACTGCAAGAGGATATCTACCTGTAAATGACATCCAACTGGCTTTACTTATAGGTCTACTGTGGATTTGGGTCGTGTTTATAATATTGTCCCGAGACCAACACATGTTGAGTGCAAAGACAGAATAATAATAATTTAGAGTCAGAAAAACAGCCTTTTGTGTAGGTTGCTCAGACTGAACAGTCACATTTATTTACAGACGAAAACGAAGTTACCCATCAGTAGAACTAGTGTTGAGATAGATTGGCTATTTAATGAGGAATAAAAATAGTTTATTTTGTCACGACAAAACACACACTTACAAGAGTCGTTGACGCAGCAACATCAGAACAATATCAAAGGAGAATAGTCACCAAGACAATTCTCAACCATCAGTGGCAATACAACATTTTCTACCTTTAAAACTTCCACCATGGCGGTGTCCTGTCAAAGTCTACCTGGGGGTCGACGCTCCATCATTGGCCAGACATTGATGTTCGCCTCGCTGACTTTACTCCTCTCTTGGTTATGCCCGGCTCTAGGCAAGAAGAAGCTCTACATCGGTGCCCTCTTCCCGATGAGCGGAGGCTGGCCCGGTGGCCAAGCATGCCTCCCTTCCGCTCAGATGGCCCTCGACTTGGTGAACAAGAGAACGGATATACTGCCGGAGTACGAACTTGAACTGATCCACTACGATAGCATGGTGAGTAGCCTAGCCTAGCCTGATCCACTACGATAGCATGGTGAGTAGCCCAGCCTAGGCTGATCCACTACGACAGCATGGTGAGTAGCCTAGCCTAGCCTGATCCACTACGATAGCATGGTGAGTAGCCTAGCCTAGCCTGATCCACTACGATAGCATGGTGAGTAGCCTAG